>JAZHYW010006219.1:0-64372 GCA_037355805.1 Ixodes ricinus
GCCGGTTTTCTCGAAGCGACGGTAAACCCATTTTGGTAAACCACGGTGCCTAGGAAGGGAAAAGTACCTAGGTACTTTAATAAACGGCTGGATATAAAACAGCAATAATTATTTTTGACTGGCGAGTAGGATGCGTCATCTATCGGTGAAACAAGCCAGTCATTTTGTTTATCTTCTTTTTCCGCTGGTTGTTATCGATCTAGTATGGTATTTTAAGTCAAAGTATAGTAATGTTTTACTTGAAGACCAATTTATTTGCTTCAGATGGTACGAAGAAATTTTAGCTACTATGCTAGAGTTTGCCGACGAATATTTGAAAATGTAAGAAACATTTCCTTCAATATGTTTCGCCATAAACAACGCATAACTTTCCCGTGCTCCTTCCAGTCTGGCAACGCCGGTGCTGTAGTCTCGTTTTCGTTCCTTGCAACGCACGTTTCTACGATTCCTGCTGATCTCAACTGTTTGCCCTCTCTTCCGTTTGCCCAACCGATCCACCGATTAGCCCACCGACCGACTGCGGACTTACTAACAACTGATTTGCGGACCTATTTGTACTTTGATAACGGAAACGATGTCGACCGGGACGAGGCGTCGACGTCGACGAGACCGCGCGTACGCGCAGTACGCTGTCGTCATGCTGGGACGTCAGCGTGTGTTCCGGGACCGCCTCGATCCGCTGGAAGAATTCGACGAGGATGCGCTGCAGCAACGATTCCGGTTTGGTCGCGCGGGAATTATGTTTCTCGCGGAGTTGCTGCGCCCGGACTTGGAGCGGTCGACGCGTCGTAGCTGCGCCCTGTCCGCAGAGCAGCAGGTGATCGTCGCTCTGCAATTCTACGCCACAGGCAACTTCCTGATCACTGCAGGCGACTACGTCCACGTGCAGGTCTCTAGTGCTTCACGGTCCGTGAGGCAGGTCACCGTAGCTCTGGCACGTCGTGCAAGGGACTTCATACGGTAAGACTTCATACGGTAAAGAGTTTCTGAGCGTTCCGAGTCAAAAACAAAAAAAAGTCAAATTGTGTTGAGTTTGTTTATGAGTAAAGCTATACGCACTCCGTCGTGCACCTCGGCCGGAAGGGGCTATACGCATTACGCGAAACTCGTTTAAAACGAATGGTTACAATATGTTTTCTAAGCGGTGTCTGCTTCATACGCAAGGGGACGCGGGTTCGATCCGCGGAGTGGGCCTACTTTTTTTCTCGAACATTTTGTTTTGTCAAGTCATTTGGCGATATTTCTTTTTACGATCAACACTGAAAACAGAGAAAAAAACGAATGTTGTTGACGAAACTTCGCAGAAATGTGCATGCTAGGGTATTGTGCTGTAAATTAACTTGTGAATGGATTGACAATGCAGGTGGCCTGACGTCGCAGAGAGTGCTGCCTTGCAGGAGCAGTTCTTTGAGGTAGCCGGGTTCCCTTGTGTCGTGGGTGCTGTTGATGGCACCCACATTCGAATCCAGGGACCGCGCGTGCACGAGGAGGTGTACGTGAACCGCCACCTGTACCATTCCATCAACGTACAGGTGGTAGTTGACGCATCCTGCCGCATACGCAACGTGGTTGCGAGATGGCCAGGAAGCACGCACGACTCCCGGATCTTCACCGAGAGCACACTACCAATCAAGCTGGCCGATGGCGTCTACGATGGCCTGTTGCTCGGTGACAGCGGCTACACCTGCCAGCCGTGGCTGATGACGCCCTTCCTGTCGCCATCATCGGCAGCAGAAGTCAGGTACAACACGGCACACACCACGACAAGGAGTATTGTTGAAAGGTAAGACGAGGTCACGCATCGTGGTGGGTTACTGGGCTGCCATATTGAAAGGAATGCCACTAGACAACGTAACGTTTTGTTGTCATAGCACATAAGACACTGTTAATTGTAAGGGTCCTACGTACAGTTTTGTGCTCGCTAGACCAAGCGGAAAACAGTGGTTGCACGGAACCTAAAGAGAGAAAAAAGAAAATAATATTCAAACAATATATATTTATTTATTGTACTTTTCCAGTTGCCCTTTACAGCCCGGGGGCCTGCATAAGGGTGCACCGTAAACACATATATGCAGTGTTGCATAAAAAGCAGACACACAAAACGCATGCATAGTATCAAGAAACAAAAACGTGAAATATTCTCCAACATATTTTTTGGAGAAGATATCACATTGTTCGTTCGTTAGGGGCAGGATTTGTTACATTTGCATGAAAGGCAATATTTTGGTTCAACCTGGATACAGAAGAGCAAAAAGATACAAATGCAAAGCCGTCTTTTCTTTTTTCCTGCCCCACCTTTACAGAAATTACACGCCTTCCTGTCATACATTCTAAAATACTCCACTCTGCTGGGACTCACCGTAAAAATGTGACAAATTGCACCGGGCTCGGGTTGCTATAGGAAAGTCGTTGACAGACATCTTCGGACTGCTAATGTTAACGACTGTCTGTATGAAACTGTGTTTCGCTTACACTCAGCTATGAGGAACATTTGTTGAGGGAAGTTTAATATGATGTACATGTAAACATACTGTTATATATCTGGGCAATGATAAGAAATGATTGCCGGGTTTTTGGTAGGCTGCAGCATTTAGAAAGTATGAAATAGTCTCAACCCTAATATATTAGTGTACTTTAAATAAATAATAATCATTCTGTCCGTATGATGCACGCAGGACAATAGGCCAGCTGAAGCGCAGATTCCACTGCCTGCATGCCGAGCTGCGCATGGAGCCAAGCAGATGCTGCGACATCATCGTGGCATGCTGCGTGCTTCACAATCTCGCCAAGAGATACCCCTGCGCGATGCCAGGGACTGCCATCCCCCCTGAGGTTCCCGTGGAGCCCATGGCAGCCGGCCGTGGTGAAAGCAATGAGGCCCGGCAAGCCCTTGTCGACCAGTTCTTCTGTTGAGCGTAGGTATGTGGGTATGTGGTCTTTTCAATTCAAACTAATTTTCTTAAATGCGAGACACATACAGAGATATTGTCCTCGCTGTGTATTTACCAGGCTCCGTAGACATCCAGAGGATGGATAATCGTAATAACGAGTTGAATGTGGCACGCGATTTCATATAATAAATTTTCTTGAATGCTTCGTGGCATCAGACGGCTAATATAAGGGGCTGAACCAACCCCAGCATATTTCTTGGAGAACATAGATATTTTAAATGTTTATTAAGCACTCTTCATGTATGGTTTCATTATGAGGGTAAACAGGCTTTGCGGCTTTCGCTCGTTGCAAAAAGAATGGAAGCGTTGGCAGATATTAGAGCAAGTAGATGTTGTGCTGCGACTGCTATCCACCTTTATTTGCAAAAGCGTTGCTTGGAGACGATGCAGCGCCCGTCGTATGCCGCTCAGGCGTCCACCCTCATATTGAAGACGTCTACCCTTTCCTGATTCCGAACATTGTAGCAGAATGAGTGCCTCAAGCATTGCAAACCATATTGTCTCGCAAACCCTCTACATTGCAGCATGTTTCTGTTGGTTGCAACAATGACATGCAGTTAAGATATAATGTGGCAGTGTCCAAAAAGGTAACTCTTCTGAACAGCATTGCAGGCACGGATCAGAATCATTCTCAACTCGTCCAGTTTCGGTATGTAGTAACAAATGCACAAAGATTGATTGGCATATCTTGCAGCGTACCTCATTGTAAAAGGTTAGAGTTGGTCAAGCAGCATAATTGCAACTGCGTTTAACAGTGCAATTGCTGCATGACCCATGGAACCACGTACGCAAAAGTCCTGCAATATATTGCTATTGTGTGTCTCGGGCGACAGTGCGTGCGGCTTTTACGCGAAAAGCTTGGGCCCGCTTCTGCGTGTTGGTCATCGTGCTTGTCTTCGTACTACAAGCTACGCAAACATCAATGCCCTCAGTGCGAGTAATTTTAGGGGTGAGCAAAATAATAGCCTTAAAAATAATACCGTTTCATTTTATTGTGCCTCTGTCCTATAAGTTGGCACCATTACTACCATATTCAAAAGTATTCTACAAGTGAGAGGAGTCAACCTGTATGCGTCACAGTAATGGCCTGATTATAACAGCAACTAATGGGTCATGTACAGTCGGCACGAATGAAACGCGAACAGTGGGTGCATGGTTTTCGCTAGATGCTGCACCACCTGAACCAGATGGGAGCTGCAAGAAGATGGCTCCTCCTTCGATGTGTTAGACTCTTGCTCAGTGCATCCAAACTTTCGGTGTTGCGTCTCTAGGTGACTCAACGTGGGACGAAAACCATGCGCTCCTTGCTCGCGTTTCATTCCGTGCCGACTGTACCTAAGAGGAACAATTCTGTCATTGGTTATTTCACTTAGTAAAATAGTAAAGAGTGCATAAAATCGCTGTCGAACAACGTTGCAGTATGGTAATGCCTGTTTACTTTGGGAAGTGAACAAAGAGAGTACAGAGTTCCTGAACGGTGTAAATTCCGCGACACACTCTCCACGAACAAATCAGGCACACCAAGTGGTCACACCAGTAACCATGCATTTAAACGCATAATCACTGTTCGCGCCGCGGAGGCACTTCCTAGGTTATTTGCTTACTTGCTGTTTTGTTTTGTGCAGGGTCGAATCGCTAAGCTTCTTTCCTTAGTGCCCAACAATGATGTTTTGGACGTGTCGACAGGCTTGCGCACATGTATGGAAACTCAGTGGTTAGATTGGCGCTGGTGTCGGATAGCAATGTGGTCCTCTGGAATACTGGGGAGGCAATAAAAATATTTCATTATTTGTTAAAATTAATTGTGCCATCTTACTAGCTGTCGTATAGGGTCGAGCGCACCCTCTGATAAATCAGTTTCTCTCCAGGGACGACTACCCCATAACATACTGAGGTTTCCACAAACCCTTGCATTTCAAAATGTACTTTATTATTTCATATCCGCCCTTGCTTCGTCAATCTAAAAAAAAAAAAAAGAAATCGTAGAACTTAATGTTCCCCCCCCCCTCGGTCTGTTCTGATTACTCCTTTCCCAATTGCTTTTTCAATAGCTCAATTTGCAGTTCAGCCTGCAAGGTTTGTAGCCTTAGCATTTCAGTGTAATACTGTTTAGCAGCATCTGCTGCAGCGATTTGCGCATTGGAGGCATCTATAGCTCTTTTTGTTGCCTCCCTATCCAACAGGAGGTTCTCCGCCTCCATCCGCTGCTGCTCCTCAGCCTGCTGCTGGTATCTCTGCGCAGCTTCCCGGCACCAACGTCTTGTCTGCAAGACACGGGGAGCTGCTGCCCACTCTTCTGCTGCTTCCACCCTTTGGCCGCTTCCTGACGCCCGAGGCTGCGGCGCTGCAGTTTGCCTCAAACTGTCGCTGTGACAAATGGATATGCAGAAAGTGATTTGCTGTAGTTATTACAAGTGTGCAGGCAACATACGTAGAACATACAGTGTTTGTAACCCCGACATGTTGCTGGCATTTTGCCACAGTGTACTTAACTGTAGAGCAGAAACTCTCTAATACTTCAAGCATCTCCGAGTGGACCACACACATGGTACTCATGCAGAAGTCCATGCCCACCGTAACATCCCGAGAAATTGCCCACCCAAAACTGAGAGCACATTAGGTAAAAATAAGGGGTAGGCTAACATTCGGTGTTCACAACGTAGTTCAACTTGAGGCATTGGAAAATAGAAAGTCCTGCTACAAATCAGGATGGGCTATCTTTTGGGGATGGGTCGTCTCTCGGGATATTACGGTAATATTCCTTGCACCGGTTGCAACTTTCAGTATTTCATTACCTTTAGCTTCCTTATAAATTTCTTAACCTTGCCGTTTATTTGACCTAAGGATGTTGTGAAACCAAACATTCTAGTCTGGTTGTTTACGAAATCCACGATGCTACAAAAAAGACTTCGCTTGGCTATGTATAGAGTCAATCTCGCTATGGCTTTCGATCCTGCTGTTAAACCGATAACTGATGCCAGCAATGCTACCTCTTTCCTTTTTGCGTTCCCCACAAGTTCGTCACAGCATAAACGATGAGTTTGTTCACTCATTCAACAACCCATCTAATATCATGCATAACAACAGGGTTATACCTTTTTTTTTGAAGGAAACATATTGTACTTATATGTTGCACCTGTTGGTTAAGAGGTTAGAACTAAATATCACCACCTTGCATTCCTTCAACCATCAAAAAGTGTACTACAACTCTTCTTTGTTCGGATATCTGCCTTTGGTATATCGGTAGTTCTGTTGTCTGGTTATGTTAGTAATGAGCACATTTTGCTACATATCCTTCTGTGTGTGTTTTTTTTTGCAGGTTGTTTGTCGAGCAACTATGCAGCCGTATGAGTAAAATGAAGAGAAACTCATAATTACATGCTTGTCATAAGTGACCCAAAGGCAGTGCAGTACGTCCGCTAGCCTGGGCTCCCTATCCCTAACCTGCATCACGCAGTAGTGATACATGAAAGTGTGCTGATTTCCAATTAGATATTGTGTGTATGGCACTATGACGATTTTTGTAAAAGTAATCCACTCACTCTTCAGTGTCGCCCTCAATGACGTCGAGCCCAGACAGGTTCGGCGAGTCGACGCCGATCACGTCGAGAACTGCCTGAATTAGGGGCGTCAGTTCATGGGGGTTCGGGCCGGCACCTACCAAATGAATGCACATTATTTTCATTCCGTAGTCACCCGGGCCCCAGAGGCATTGCAGAGTGGAGGGGGATCAATAACCAACTACCAAACTAGAATATAAACAGCAGAAATCCAACGGCATTATGAAACGTCAATTGAAAGCATAGTAATTTATACTGTGTGGCAGATATGCAACTTCTTAACATTGCAGTGGAGCGATCTCGCAACATTGGCCTTCCAACATGCACTTCACTGCGTGCACTTGTGCTGCAGTCAAATTTGTACATAGTGCTTTCTGTGTGCCTTGAGGATGCAGTAGTGTAGGGTATTCAGCAAAGTGTTTGATGAACAACTGTGCCCTAAGTTTCAGGACCTGTTTTATGTTAAAAACAGAAAAGGCACAGTTTAGGTGGTGTGCTTTCAACATTTTGCTCTCCTCTGTCTCAGGTCTACCACACATTTTGCTGTTTCATGTGTGTCTCGGTTACTTCCAAAACACTGTTAAAGCAAATTTCAATAAATTGTTTTGAGATGTGGCCTCATCTGCTTTTATTACCGTTTTAGCACAGGGGCAGGAATGCAGTGGAGAGTTACACGTCAACACTCACTTTTATATCTGTCATCAGTCATGCCATAAAAAAATTAAATGCTAACACGGCGTTATATTTCATGTCAGAAAAGGCTCTCTTTATTTTTTGTGTACCTGCCCTGCCCCCCCCCCCCAACCATCTTTAAAGCAAACAACTGAAAACTAGTTTGTTTTTCGGAATATGTAAATTCCTCCGACTCACCTGTGCGTCCTTCGTGCTTCTTGTAGGCGCTGTACACCCTTCTGCATTTTTTAAGGAGGTTTTGCCACGCCTCTTTCAGCTGTTTTACCGTCCTTTGAGCTCCCTGCTCATTCATTGCATCGGCAATGTCAAGCCACGCCTGTTGTCTTGTGTGTGCAGTAACTGTAGGACCGAATTTTCCCATAATTTGTTCCCTTCTTGCCCCAACTTCCCGAATTAACTTCAACCTCTCGTCTAATGTCATATTTTTTTGCCTCTGTTCACAAACCCCCGATGCTGACGCTTGATCCATTTTCAATCGACGCTTGCGGACAGGACACTATCGTCTGCTATTTTGGTTTCTCTACCTGCACACCTGTGTTTTGCTACATATCGCTATAAGACGCAAGATAATCCTAACATCACTTTTAAAAACGAAAAAAAAAGCGAAAGGATGATCTCGTCAACTTTCTTTGTGGTAAGTATTTGTTTATTTCTCGTTTCTGCGACTTGTGCAGATGACATCGGCAAGGTTGATTCGTATACCGCGCTTGTAGGTACCTTTCCCATTGGTGGATGCATCGACCGACCGTCGCGGTCAGAACCAGACGCAGCGGCACTGTTTCAGCGTAAAGCTAAGCTTCTCGTCACCGTTGAATTGCTGGCCACCGGGGATATGTAGAAACCTCGATGCTGTCGGCATACTGTCGGCGCACTGCGAACAAAAAAACAGTACATTGTCCCAGCTGTTCACCCGGAACGAAGACTTTATCGAGGATAACCCCCTTTCTCCGCAAAGTAATCGCTGCTCACGAGTTGGCGTGCATAGTGTAACAAATTAAACGTGTTAGTATAAATATATACCAACACTTGTTCGCAAAACATTTTATTACTCACCATAAAAACACTTGCAAGGCTTGTGCACCGTCATGTGTTTGGATCCCGGACTGCTGAAGAGTGATGCGTTCGCGGAATGCTGCCGTCGGTTAGTTTAGTAGTCCCTATGAACTACCGCTTTGCTTGACGTGCTAATAGGTTGATGGCGCGTCATTAATATAACAGCCGGGTCGAAATGAATGTTCAGCAGAACCAAGCAGAACTACTGTATTAGCCCTCATCAAGCGACGTCGCGGCCATTTTGCTTGTAGGTACTGCTTCTCCCTCGGCGCCCCTGCTTTCCAGGTCACGTGACCTAGAATTCCCCCTTCTAGGGACAATAGTTAACTTTAACCCACGGTTCGCGTTCGAGAAAACGGGCCCTGGTGTCTTCAAAGTGTATCACGTAGTAGTTGTCACACAAAGCTATGACTATAAGAGAAGAAAAAAAAAGAAAAACTAAACTTCAAGTGATGCCTCAAAGTAAAATTTGTTTCTTTAAAGCAAGACAAAAGCGTAGAACTGTTTTTTTTTTTTTTTCTTTAGGTGCCATATTTCGTCGGCCAAAGATCTTTCTTTTTTTGAATGGGGCACGTTGGTGGAAATTATTTCTTGCTGAAATAATAAACAGACGGACGGACACAGATCTTTCATTTTTTATGTGTCGTTGTGTCCGTCTTTTGGTTTATTCCTACAGTAACGTACCAGCTGCTGTCCTTTTTCTATATTATGCGCGTGTCCGGCTGCTGAGAGTTCCAGATACAGCGCACACTGATTGGTATATAACGGACAGCTGTCAAAGCCCGAAGTTTCGCGGAACACAGAACGTCACTTACCAGGTTACGTTACCGTGACGAGTCATAGGACTCCAGACATCGGATCTTGCAGCTCGGGAAACACAAGCCCTAATCGAAGCGGGAGACAAATAAAAAATAAAATAAAATAAAAAAACTCGGTAATGAAAAAGAAATGGACGGCAGCTGACATGTTTCGTGCGTTTTCGAGGACCTTCGTCTATCCGGATTTCTGCGATATTTACCATCTTTCTTCTTTCTTTAGTCGTTTCACGTTTCTGAATCTCTATTTGGCGATTCGATTTACGAGCGCGATCGTGAAGCTCACCCACTAATATTTGCTCGAGTTGCGGAACTCAATATCTGATCGCCGCTTCGTAGGCTACGTCAACAACGACGGAGGAAAAAAAAAAAACGAACGATTGTATAAAAAAGCTTTTCGTTCACTTCGGGAAAAAAATTGTACTTCAGGATCGTAGGAATCAACCTGCGCGTTATTCTATACTTGGTTTCACCTAACAGGGGCACTCAAGTCATTTTTGAAAAAGGTCGTTTTTGATGCTGTAACGTTCAAAATATGTTATTTCACATATATACCAAGTTCTATATTACAAAACCGCCTACTCATCTCAGGGCAAAGAGAAAAACATGTGGACCTTTTTTTCTCGTGGACCAATGAAAGCCCTACAATACACGCCGATTCCGCATGGTTTTATTATAACTCGTTTTGAAGAGAGTCTGAGAGGTAGACATTCGGACAAGGCTGATCTTTTATACCGTGGGCGGAGCAACCACTTGCGATTCGCCGTCAAGCGCCCTTAGTTGACCATTTCATTCGGGAGAAAATTCTTCCCAAAAAGGGCGTGTCGCGATCTTTGAACACACATTTAACGAAGGAAATAAGCTACGCACGGTTGTGGTTTAGGGCTTGTTGGGATGCTTAGAGCGTCTGGATTGAAGTTGTCACCACAAAAGGACGATCTCAATATCGACTTCAGTGCCCCTTTAAGTATTGACGCATTCGATGCTCCGAGGTGATAGGACCCATCAAATACCATTAAACGCGCCCGCCACTTCGGCTTTTTCTCTAAATGATTGGTTCTACGATCATTGAACATGCAAAATACCATGACGAAAGCCGTAGTGCTGCTATTTTGGCGCTGATTGACTGGTTCCATCAGCCCGTAGCGTCGGCTGCGCTTCACGTTAAGGTGAAACGAAGTATGGTAACATTTCGCTCGTGATCTGTGGCTTCATCATGACAATCCAGTAGGCGGGAAAAGGTTTCACTTGATGAGAAACAGTTTAGGTTGAATCTCGAAGAGACGCGTATTTATCTATAAGTAATTGGGGTCGTTTAGCAAACGTTCACCGTGTTCCACGTACCGCGCGTACCGCACGCTTTGAAGGCGGGGCTTGAAAGGTGTACTCGGCGTTTTCTTTATATGCTTCGTTCACCCTTACGCTGCGAGGCCGGGCTTTTCAGCCCTTGCTAACACAAGTCTGAACGCGCCGGCATGCGGAACCAAAGCATTGCTGAGCATAGTCCCCGATTTGTCTGAAACTTTGCTAAACACACCAACAAACATCACTGAAATAGAAACCCAAATATTGAAGCCAAAATTAAAAAAGAAAAATGCGAAGTTAATGAATTTACAATTTTAATAGATACACTATTTTTTTAAATAAAATTTTTTATGTGCAACAAAGAAAACGCGACTTTAGTGGAAGGCGGGGGTTCAGTTTTTTTTTTAAACTAGACTTTGTTCCCAATTGATTCCAAGCAGTTTCAAGGTATTAAATGAATGCTATGAAAGCTCGCTCCGGCACCCGCACCGCAGCACAAAAGAAATGCGCGGCATAGTCCATATTTAGAGCGCCAGCTCGTCCTGCAAGCCTGCCTTCCCCAGACGTCATAGCACCGAAAAGCGCGGGAATGAGTAAGTATATATTTTGGCATAATTTTAACTTGCCGATTTCTCAATAAAGGTTTCGAAATTTGCAATACTAACTAGCATACCGGAAGTTAAAGACCGGTGATTCCAAAAGTATAGTTAGTTGGGGTAGCTAGAAAACAAATCCTGGAGTGCCCCGTTAAGCGCGCGACTCGGGGTCACCGGGCGCGCGCTGAAACGCATACTTCGAAGGCACTGGTAGTGCGGTACGCAAAACACGGTAACGGTTCGGCATACGTCCCTATTTTGTTGTGGCACTGTGTTTAGAAACCTCGATTGACACACCTGCAATCTGTCTTCGCAATATGTTTCACGCCGAGAGCCGTTATCGGCATCAACATTCCACAGCGGACCTCCAAGATGTTTTCTGTGGAGTCACCCCGACTGGGAAATCTTTCCGCTACATTTAGCGTAGCGAAAAATATTCTCCGCAAAATTTTTGTCTGCTACAGTTTTTTTTTTTGTTAGAAAAGGTTATTTGATAAATTTAGTGAAAGCCTTTTTCGCTAAACAACCAGGAAAACGTTTAAGCCAAGCTTAGCAGACGTCATCGTTCCGCTAACCTTCCATGGTGCCACATGACGTCACGTGAAAGAATGACGTCACTGAATTCATGACGTCATATGACGCCTACGATAGTGTGCAGTGTGATTCTGTGCAGCCGTTGATTTGCATTCTGTTGCAGAATGCAAATCATCGGCTGTCATTGCAATTTACTCGCCGAATGTCGCAAGCGACAGGGAATTTCAAAAGTTGAAATTCGTGGTAACGGAACTTCTCAATCCACAAAATTGTCCGTCCTCCGTCCGTTCGTCCATCTATCCGTCCGTGAATTTTCCGTTAAATTTAGCAGGGAACATTATTTTCCCCGTAACCTATATTGAAACTGAAAAATGGACATCACTCGATCTACAGTCCATCCCGTTTCCCCGCTAAATTTATTTAGAAAATTTACGTATTTTGACCTAAACACCAATTCAGTTTTCACGGTCGATTTAGAGGCTCAATTGGCGTCGTTAGGACGTCACAAGGCTTCTACACCAATCCAGTTGCTCCGCTAAATTTAGCGGAAAAATTGACACTGGACACAAATGCGGTTTCCCCGCTAAATTTACCGGGAAATGAACGTCACGTACGGTAAACACCAATCCAGTTTCTCCGCCGAATTTAGCTAGGGACACCGACGCTATGTGACGATGATGTCACGTGAACTATACAACAGTTCAGTTGCTCCGCTAAATTTAGCGGGAAAATATGCGTCATGCGACACACCAATTTCCTCTGCCTATCCCTCTTTTCCATTTCATTCACCCCCATCCCTCCCCTCCCTTCCCCTGTGGTGCTCTCCCGCCTTTAATCATGGCCACGGGGCAGCAATTCAGTCTTGCCAGCCAAATACAGCGGTAAAATTCAGGTCACGTGGCAACCGAATCCCCTCTCCCAATCCCACTCCTTCCCTCTCTCCCCTTCTTCTACTATTTTCCCTCCCACCCTCCTTCAGTGCCATCTCTCCCTCCCTCGCATTTTGTGCACATAAAACGTCTTTGTGTGTGCTTCAACAACATTAAAATATATTGTTATTATTACTACTATACGCCACATAGTTTCCAGAACATTAATGATCGCGAGCATCCGAAAATTGAGATCGGTTATTAGTTCACCAAATTTCCTTTTTCTTTGTTGTTTTATTCCTATACGTTCAGCAACACAGTTGATAACTTTTCTGGGGCTAAGTGAGGACCCATCCTGGAACCAGGCGGTGCAGCCGAACCCCGCAGTTATAACCTTCAAAAAACGGGGGTTTCATGAAATGCTTTTGTAGCGTGAGCTACGCTGGCCGAGGTTGAGCAGTTTCGCGTGGCTCGCATAATGAGCCGTGCTCCGTGCTGCGCAAGCGCGAGGAGCAGTGACGTCACACAGCGGACAGCTGGCGCGCCAGAGACGCCGCCGCCGCGGGCTCCGCCGCCACCGCGCGCGCCTCGCCGGTCTGCGCAAGTGCGAGGAGCAGAGACGTCACACGGCGCACAGCTGGCGCGCCTGAGCCGCCGCCGCCGCGGGCTCCGCTGCCACCGCACGCGCCTCGCCGGTCTGAAACATTCCAGAGGAGTGACGTCATAGCCGCGGCAGACGCACTGGCGCCGCCGCGTGCCCAGCTGTCCGCCTCCGTTGCGCAGTCGCCAAGTCTGACGCTGCACCGGAGCTGCTTGATAGCGCCTCTCATTTTGTGCGCATAAGCTCACGCTACGTATATCCTGGCATAGCCGAGCTAAGCCACCGCAATTTTCTTTTCACTTTCGCTAAGCACTTTTCTTCGTTGAACTGCGTCCGCCACTCTCGCCCCTCGTTTGCATGCAAATGCTGACTCATTGGCGTCGTGTTTGGTGTTGGTGAAACGCGAAAACATAGCGAGTGGCTCCGTCGACTACAGAACTGAGTAGGTACGATTGTGCACGTGTTCCGAGCCCCAAAATGCAACATTTACAATAAGCGAAAGTGTGCAGGTGAGCTGGATAGGAAACGTTATAACGTTACCTTATATCTCTATTTCTCCAGGCTTAGATTATAACCAGTGCTTACTCAGACTTTTTTGTTTTTTACGGAGTTGTTTCGGTGTCATCTATTCCGGCCACCATAGCCGCTGACAGGTTGACTTCCCGATCGTTGGCTCTATTCAGTCCGCATAAGAACTTACAAAAGTCGAGTGCCAGCCGATATCCTTTTATGTTCCCGGCTGCTCTGGTTGGCGCAGTCGATTGCAATGCAAAATAACTCAAGCGAGCTAGAACACGCTTCTGCAGTGAGCAGAAAGATAAAGGGCGATGGTTCATGACCATGGTGTCCGGCGAGATTTAAAGCCAGGAGGAAGTAACTAAAGAAAACAACGCCAAAACTACGCAAGGACTGAAGCAGGAAGAAAAAGACAGGGCGCAATCTTAACTAAAGTTAATTAAAATACAGGTCAGTATAGCCATTAGAAACGGGAAGTCATCACGTGTGACGCCAAAGCCATCATTTATGTATTTGTGTTCATTTGTAGATAAGGCTAAGGACGTGTCTCTTATGCATGTTTTGCCTTTAGTCTTAAGGTTTTCATGAAGGAGGTTCTTGAGGTCGCCTAAACAGCGCCATAACTAACTCCGTGGGCTGATGGCATCCTAGAAATTCATAAATCATAACAATTCGCGGCCGATTTCCCTATTAAAAGCGCAATCAAAGATTGAACACACCGAGGTCATCCCCGCGGGTGGGAGGAGCATTGTTCCAGCAGCCAGGAAGATATGTGACCGATGAAAACACGACATTCCGTTGAGGTTGCAAGCGCTGTTATCACAAAGTGTGTATGCTTTTGTAGAAGACAAAAGCAAGTAAGAGTCGTCGAAATACGGTTGTTTGTTGCGGAGAGGAAAATTAATACTGCAATAATCGTAACAAAAACGACGCACTAAGCTTTCGTGTTTTTTTGTTATTGTTGTTTTTTTTGCTTTTTGTGGTAGTGGTGTGTCCGGTCGTCAGCTCTCGAGCGCGCGGGCGCTGGGCTGAATTGTAGTCCGGGCTGTATGGGCAACAAGCCGCGCGATACGGGATATCACTCCGCGGTTCCACCGGTCCCGAGGCGCCAGGACCCTTCGCTCGCTATTTGCTAAGAGCGATCCTGGTTTCGGAACATGCTCCTCTCTTCGCCGGAGATGACCTCGGTGTGTTGAAATCTTTGATAGTTTTTTTTTTTAATAGAAACATCGGTTGTGTATCGTCATGGCTTAGAAATTTCTAGGATGCTCAGATTCAGCAAAGTGAGTTATCGCCATATTTAGGTGATCTCAGCAACCTCCTTAGTGCCCATTTAATTCCAAACGAGTCATGAATTTTCTTTTATACTTTATATATATATCGTACCGAAATATTGTTGCCACTGAAGGCAGTGGTGCATGAGCATCAGAAACAATGAAAAGTGAGGTGTCCTGGCGGTGTTGATATTGTGGAAGCTGCATGCTCAAGGACACAGTGATTTACACGCCTACCCCTATGACCTCTATACGGCAGCGCACATGATATGCAAATTTGATAAACAACCCCTGGGGCGTAATCAGTTAAAGTTGTCCGGTGTTTAGTGCTACGCGGGTTTATGTCCGGCTCCAGGTTGTAGATTTGTCGACACTATCTCGCCATCTTGCCAGGTACTGAAATAAGCAACCCGTACATTGTAGCTTTGAGCTACTTTGCGCCGTTAAATCAACGAACCAGAGCCGAACATACGTCCGTGTAGCGCTCAACACCGGAATTATTTCACTAATTGCGCCACGAGGGTAGACTATAAAATTATTATGTCACGTGGGCCGTCGTATACATGATAGGTCAGACGGGTAAGTGCGTAACTTATCGTGTCCGGGAACACCCATCTCCCACAAGATCAACAGCGTCAGGACAGCTTGCTGTTTATTATAGCTGGTGTTCACGCACCCCTGCCTTCGGTTATACCAAGATATTGACACGATATCAAGATAAGGTGTCGAGGGAAATTCACGAGGCGTTTCGAATAAAAAATGAAAGGAAAAACCAGTGATGTACACGTTCCTCAAAAAAAGAAACGAAAGCTCGTTCCTCGTTCCTTCTGATTTTGGAACGGGTTCCCGTTACAAGTTCCATCTGTGAAAAAGGAACTCGTTCCCGTTACAGTTTAAAAAAATATAACGTATTGTTACATATACGTTACATTTGTACTTTGCTGATTACCATGTTTAAATAAATAAAGCAGAGTTTTTTTATCTATTTCATTATAGGCAACATACGAGTTTGTATATCGTGATGGAAAGGCACCAGGAGAAGAAAACAAACTGAAGCAGGGTTTCATTTGTTGATATATTTGAGTTGAAAATCTCAGCTTTTAACCATATTCATGTTTGTAGTGGACGATTCAGACGAGCCAAATGTACTCTTACCCCACACTGCACGAGCATTTTACAACAACCTCAAACGTTTCAATTTAACAAAGTCCCTTGTTAGAACTTAACAATAGTTGCTTCTCGATGTTGCTGTCCAAGACGAGAAGTGAAGAAAAGTGTAGGGCTTTTGGAAGGTCAGTCTTGAAAACTACAAATACTTTTTGTGAAGGTTTAGTTTTTGTTCAGCTTGAAGGTGGGGTTCAAGAAAAGGAATAAAGGTTAGGTTATTGTTTTTGTGCATCTTTTAAGTGACCAGTGTTTGGGATACAAGGGTGCGTTCGATGTCTGGCAACCTGTCATTTTGTTGTAACTGTAGGTCTCGTTATAAATTTCAGAAATGGCTGAAGTCGGCCTTAGATTTCTGGGTGTATGAGGATTCGTGAAACCAAAGAATGCAGCTGAGTTTGAAACGACCTACTTTCTTTGTCTTTTCCTACGACTAAAAGTTTTGCTTTTTGTACCGCGGTTTCGCGCACTAAAAAAGAAATCATTGTCCACCAGCTCTTCTGCACCCCAAACTGTTAGCAAGCGAGGACCACACAAAATAATCCCCAAGATTAGTAGCCAAAAAGTTGACGAGATCCTGCACTTCGTAAAGATATAGTTTTTATACTTTAAAAATTTCCCTGTTAGGAATAAAATAAAAAATTATCCCACAGGGTGAAAAAAGGAAAGCCGTTACCCTTGCCGTTCAAGTAAAAATGTAGCGCGTTCGCGTTCCAGTTTCAGAGGTGCTAAATGGAACGGCGGCGTTCGTTCGTTCCTTCTAAAAGGAACGCGTTCCAGGAACGCCGTTCCGTATAACACTAGGAACAAAACATGCATATGCGAGACGTCCTGGGTCTTATCTACGAAATAACACGAATAACTAAAATGTGGGCCGCGTGGTAACACGTTACGACTTCGGCGTTTTTGATGGCTATATTTACTTGTGTTTTCAGGTAAACCTTAGTTGCAAGGGCGCCTAGTCTTGTAACACGTAGTTGCTTTGGTCCTTATGTTCGCGGTGCACGGACATGATGACACAGGTATCTGCGGACGTGTCTCGAGCATTTTCGAAGCATATTTCCTTCATACGTATGTGCTACTCCAACGAGTCTGCGGACGTCTTTCGTATGACCCATGAAACAGGACCGCCACAAAAGGAAAAAAATCACACCGCAAACAATGTCTGCAGACCGCCTTTTGCTCGATGTTTAATGGCGGCGTGACCGTGGCTTTGGCGTTTCGAGGTGGGAACAAGAAACACGCACATTACCGCGAAGCCGGAGGCACTACGTTGCCGCCGCTTTTCTGAAATGCAGGGCGACGGGGCTCTCACGTCCGGCGCTATTTGACGGAAAGCTTCAATGGTTCGGAAAATTGGGTAGCAAACGCCCTCGCACCCCTCCCTACCTTCCACAACGTTGAACCCAATCAGGGAGTTTGAGTGCTGCGGCGAAGTTGGCCGCTCAAGCGGCGTCGAAGCATTAATATACTCCTTTCGTTACCTCAGCAGCAGGCAAGGACACCTCTATGCCTGTTCAATTCTGTCTTCTCGGGCTCGGAGATGGTGTTACAGTACGCCCAAATGTTTAGTACAGTGTGTATGTTAGGGCTGAATCCAAGCCTAGAGCTGGACGATATGTTGGAACAAAAATATAATTACGCGGCTAGTCGTCTTTACGGGAGAGCGTGTGCCCTCGGAAGACAGGTTTCCCAAAAGAGGCTCGTTGAAGGCGCAAGTGCTACAATAAGTTTACAATAAGTTTACAATGCAATGTCTTAATCTACCGGGTGTCCGAAATAGCGGCCAGGCTCTTTAAATCGACTGCAATATTCGGTTTCTTAACCTATCGCGCTACGATTTTGTGCAGCGTTGCCCACAGATGGTGCATTTTTTTTTTAAATTTGCAAAGTGCGAACTTATTTGAGGAAAAAGTAAGGAAAGAGAAAAGGCTTAGCTCCTATGGAAATGCAGCGAAGCCACCGGTCTTCAAACAATACGGCGCCGTTTCGCACGGGAGACAAGAGATGGCGCAAGCGGTCGCGACGCCAACTGCCGCCAACGAACGAGCATACGGCGCCGAGAGCCGGCGTCTTTAGCAGACGATCTTTTCGACTCAAAAGCGGCGCGAGCTTTTCTGATATCAGTTGCCAATGCATTATTTTATCATCCTTACTAATAAAACACATTGAATGGACACATAATCGATTAAAAAATGGTTTGTCGGGTTATTTTAACTGTTTTTTTCGTGGTACTTATGTCGTCTGCTTTGCAGTTCCTTGTTGTTACCGCGCCTGTTTTTGTTTCTGCGACTGTCGCCGCCTGCGGAACGCGCGCCGCTTTTGAGTCGAAACAGATCGTCTGCTGAAGACGCCGGCTCTCGGCGCCGTATGCTCGTTTGTTGGCGGCAGTTGGCGTCGCGACCGCTTGCGCCATCTCTTGTCTCCCGTGCGAAACGGCGCCGTATTGTTTGAAGACCGATGGCTTCGCTGCGTTTCCATAGCAGCTAAGCCTTTTTCTTTCTTTACTTTTTCCTCAGGTAAATTCGCTCTTTGCAAATTTTACAAAAAAATGCACCATCTGTGGGCAACGCTGCACAAAATCGTAGCGCGATAGGTTAAGAAACCGAATTTCGCGGTCGATTTAAAGAGCCTGGCCGCTACTTGGGACACCCGGTATGTATGTAAGCTATGTTACAACTTAACGTATAGTGGAGGTGAGGGTAAACGATAATGGGTCATTTTACACGCCGCACAAGTTCCCGTTATTTTTTGTCTCTCATTTTCGTTACATTGAATAGTAGCTAATTGTGCAAAAGACCGGAATATTTTTTTATTTCTCGTTACGTTAGGTTTTAGTGACGTGGTTATTATGCAATAGTTACACGCCATCGGTTGTGTGTTCAGAAGGAATGGACGGTATACGTTTTGTACAGTTTCAATTTTTGAATTGACAAGAAAAATTATATTTTATCAAGCGCTCAGTAAATGCGACCCCCCCCTCCTTTTTTTTCCATACAAAAATGAAAAAAATAGACAAGTTAAAGGAACGGTTATTTGCCGAATTTCGGTTTACATTAACTCCACCTATACAAAAGGCACTAGTGTTATATATTGACGTCACGTACAGTCGGCACGGAATGAAACCCGACCGCCGGAACGCGTTGCCATCGACACAGGCTGCTCCACCTGGAGGGCCCCTGCGAACTAATGCAAATGCGCCGGGGTGCGAGGGTGCGAGTTCTACTAAAATGAGCTCGAGCCTCGCGCGGCGCGTCTGGGACTTCCGCGTTTCGCCGGTGGTGCAGCTGTAAGCGTCGCTTATATCGATACGCAAAGCGCCGTCACCTCGCTTTGTGGTATCGGATGCCCAGCGGATATCTCTTCAGCGCTGTCATTATTTATCGCTTTGTGTATCGCAAGGGCGAAGTGAAAGTTGAAAGATTTCGTGCACGGAAGACCCGTAGCGCTTGATGACGTGTCATCGGAACCACGCTGGGGCTCCGGTGAACAACGTGCCACGCGCGGTTTTTGAGAAACAGTGAAACGTCATAGAGGAAAAAGAAAATTTGTTTACTGGCAGAACCCTACACTTCACAAAAAAATGCTAGGACATACCGAAGCGGATGCCTCGGTTTTCATAAGCAATGGGCATGTTTTCGTGCGAGGTTATCCAGTCGATTCTGATAAAAAGCGAGGAATTGCTGAGCGACGCTCCTTTGGTAACCACCGATATGCCAAGCGTATCAAGTCCGAAGCGGAATAAATTCATCACCCTGTCTGAGCAGGGCGTATCGCAAAAGCCATACACGTTTTCTCGTCTGGCTTCAGGCGCCGCCATCTAGCTTGCTGGGGCAGTGCTTGGACGCGTCCTAATCCGATTACGAAGCCTTGCTAAGACATCATAATCGGATTATGGCCGCGCCTAAGCGCGCCCCACTGGGCAAGATGGCGGCGCCCTGATTTACAAACGTGTATAGCGAGGTTAGTGGCCGCCCGGTGTCGACCGGGCGACAGTGCGGCTCAATAAAAGCACCCCAAGTGACGGCGCTTACAGCGCGCCACCGGCGAAACGCGGAAGTCCCAGAAGCACCGCGCGGGGGTCGAGCACATCTTAGTCGGACCCGCACCCTCGCACCCTCGCACCCCGGCGCATTTTCATTAGTTCTCAGGGGCCTCCAGGTGGAGCAGCCTGGTGTCGATGGCAACGCGTTCCGGCATTCGGGTTTCATTCCGTGCTGACTGTACAACAAGAAGACATACTGGACGAGGGTGCCGGCAACGACGTTTGGCTGGATTTTGTAGTTCACTCAGTACAAGCTCGAATCCGACACGAACGGAGATTCATGGTTTTCGCTGCATATCCACGGAATGTTGCTCGTACTTAACTGCAGCGCCCTCTCAACACTTGCTTTCTCGTCCAATTTCGGTCCCGCGTTTAAAGCCAATTTGCTTACTCGAATGCGGCGTATTCCTGCGGCACGGCGCTGCTCTTCCGCGGCTCATGAGGCCATTGCATTCCAACGAAACTTCAAAACCATGCTCTGGGTACGACTTTCTAATACTTTTTTAGTATTTTATTTAATAATTTTTTTGGCATTTCTAAACAATAATTTCGTTTTTTTTCAAAGGTACAGGCGTTTCTATAAAACATTCTTCAAAGAAAAAAAAATCATTGGTGTGATATTTTTTTTATTCCTTTCGAGTGCTTAGTGAATATTATTTTTATCATCAACAAACCAATAAATGTAAGCTCAGCCAACAACCTTCACGATCTTCTGTGCAAAACACTAGGAAAAAGGTGCTGCTTGCATTCCCTTACATTTCTTTTGAAAGAAGGGATAACGGGCAAATAATGAGGGTACGTAGATCTTGACTAAAAAGAAATAAAACATTGCACAACATTTGAAGCATAATTTAGTTTTAAACAGACACTGCTTGTTTTTCTTAACACAGATATTGTTTAAACGAAAGTACCGTGGTAGTACGATTTCTTGATAATACGAGCGTCTTTGAAAGGTTAAACGATCTGTACAGACTACCACGTACTGGAAAATTCGTAGTGTATCTAGAATGCTGCACTGAATGTACTAACTTTCAGTGCATAAGTCTGCAGTGTATGTATATATAATAGCCTTATTGCACTCTATTGTGTATAAAGTATTTTTGTAATAGGTAGTATTTTTGGAGGTGTTCTGCGTGGTACTTGTTTCTATGGCGACTGCATTCGCATCTCACATAAGTGAACATGTTTACTCGACAATATTTTTCGCAAACGTCTTAAAAGTAAAATTTTGCGAACATCTTTGCCCCAAATACCACTACTGTTTTTTTTTCTATTTTAGCCAAGGGTGCATGTTATTAATGTAGACTGTTCATTTTAAAAACAGAAACTAAAAAACTTATGGAAAAATAATATACAAAATAAGGAATACAGGGACACAAAAAATGCCTGTGAGCTGAATAAATATGGCGCCATTCTAAAAAAAGAAATATAAAAGCGCTTCTCTCACTTCTAAAAGCAATGTTACTTTTGAAATCATTACGGCCCCTTTCTTCTTAGTTTGTGAAGAGATATTTACCAAGCTGGAATGTTTCGATTGGGAAGTGTGAGAGCGGCGAGTTCGCTCTTTCCACGTGTATGTGTTTGTGCGTGTGTCATTTAAAACTTGCCTCTTGCTGTGACGTCTCGTTAATATGGACACCTCAACTTCTTCCCCAGAAATCATCCATAATATGAGTTGTTCAAAATACGAGAAAAGAATACAGGTATTTTCTAAGGTTGTCCCCAAAAATCGTGTCCGTAAAGTGCGGCATACATATTAACGGGGTTCATATTGCTCGCTTTCTCCTATTCACAGATTTTTTTGTAAAGTATGTTTGCCTTGAAAAGTTTCTTTTTTTCTTCCACAACCTAAACTCTAAAAAAGAACAAAAAAGTTTCTAAGGAGACTGAGTATGCCTCCAAAGTCAGTCACAATCATAAAAAGACAAATGCGGGGAAAACATATTTCCTTCCAGACGCATCTACCGACACTTGACCGGTCCTCGTAAATGTCAGGAGCGCATATAAGCAAAACAAGAAAAGAACAAACAAAAACCTTTTTCTTCTCGACACGTACAAAACAACTGGCGCACGCACACATATACACGCCCATGAGTAAAACAAGCACACGTACACTCACGCTCATAAATGAAAACCGAAACACGCAATAAAAAAAAAAAAAGTCCCTCAACTCACGACGATTTCCTGCGTTTTCAGGCACACTGCCACTAAAGTGCGCACCACGCACAAATGTTCCACCGACGCAAAAGCAACACGGAATGCATCGCAGACGGTCGAAAGGTTGCTTTTTCCTGTTTTGCTTTTTTTGTTTTTTTCATCTACATTTGACTGCGATCTAAAATTGGACTCTAGCGTTTTGCCGTTTTGAGCCACTTTACACTTTTTTTTCTTCCCAACCTCATTTTTTTATCTTTCTTTTTTATTTTTATTTTCATTTTCAGTTGTCCACCGCTCGCTTCCATGCATTTCGGATCTAGTTTCGACCGACTTGCCCCGAGAAGCGCCGTGAATACGAAAGAGGCTGGAACTCACAGTTGTAGGCAGATGCCGCCAGATACATCGATCAGCAAAGCGCCGAATTTAATTTGCGAGATTTAGCAGCGGTGTTTGTTTTGTTTTTTCGCTGTTTTTTTAGGCTAGAGAAATTTGGAAGTTTTAGTAAAGGGGTTTTCGTAGGACGATTATGACACTTAGAGCTCACGCTTCGAATAGACCATGTGCGAAATTGATCGAACGTCTGGCAACAGTCTGTGCGCTGCCATCTTTGTGAGGTCGAGATTCCCCTTCTGTTTGTCAATTTCGTAGCGTTGTCGGTAACAATCGTGGCCTCCCGCTCACTGTCATCGATCCTCACCCACATCTACGAGCTAGGGGTCAGTATTGTTTTACGCTCTTTCTTGTGCACGTACTATCACGATCAATATAACTGCGAACGCCGCTCCGCGTGGCCCGCGGTACTAACAACGCCCCCTGTCGATTTCTCTTTGGAGTACACGTGCACCTTAGTTTGGACCAAGGACGTTTAAATAGGGCAGGACCCGGCATAATGTCATACCCAGCGACGCCGGAAAAAGAACCCAATCCCAGACTGCCTCGCGCACCGACGCGCTCTCATCCAAACTAAATTCAACCCAGCTCCCATCGTCTGCTCTCCGCTCGGTCGTTTGGCTTAGGCTACATCTGCTCCGTGCCTGCGGTCTGCTTCGTCTGCTCGCTGTCGCGGCTGGCTTTCGGTTCGATCGGCACACCAAAAGATGTTTCGATGCGAAACCGCATTCTCATCACGGCGGAGTGAAACCAACACCGTCTGGAAGCAGGGTTTGGACGGCTTTCTCAACCCGCGGTTCCATTCTCAGCGTTCGTGCGTACGATGACTGACACGCGATAGCTTTCCAAAGCCGCGCTACGACGACTCGTTGTAGACGACGCTCTAGGCGCGGTCGCGCGTCGTCAAAAGCGTCCGCTACACGCCTACTCACTGGTCAGGCAAGTATTTCGCTCTATATCTCGCCCGTTCGACACCGATTCAGTGGATGCTGCCATGAAATATTGGGGCAAACAATAGCGTTGCCACAGAAATGCCATGGCAACGAGGGTTGTTTGCCCCAAAAATCAATTGCAGCACCCATTGACGAGCTCCCCATTGGTTGAGAAGAGTTTGTGGCCACGCCTACTTCCGTTACACTTCGCTCCATGTATGGAGTATACGGACGCCACCTCCTGCCCCTTATAACCTCCTTGGTTTCAAGACACATCGCCTCTAGTGATCGCCGCACCGCTCTGCACTTCAGGTCGTCTGCCAGCGAATATCTCTAGGCGAAACTGTATCAACCGCCGACGAAGCGCATTTTTCAGCTAGTCAATGTGCGCCGACAGAAATAATATCAATAAATATTTTAGGTAACATTTCGATTTGAAAGTTTTAGTTATATCATTCCCATTACTCCGCTAGCAATACCCGATATCTTCGCCGACGACTTAGTATGCATCATGCTTGTTAGTCGGTGGTTTCAAAAATCAATCGACTAAGCTTGATAAGCTTGGGTGCTCAGTTAGCAGTTGGTCAATCGTCATTCATATTACAAATATCGCAAAAAAGACGGTCCAAAAAGACGAAGAAGCGCTTGTCCTGTGTGCTGCTTTGTCTTTTCGTTCCGTCTTTTCTGTGATATTTTTAATATGAATGTCAAGTTACCAACTTGCCCAGCAGCCCAAGCTTTTATCAAGCCTAGTCGATTGTTTTGAAACCACCGATAACAATATGATGCATACTTAAAGTCGTCGGGAAGTATCGGGTATTCTTATGGGAGTAGTGGAAATGATATATTAAAACTTCAAAATCGAAAGATGACCCTAAAAATATTTATACAAGTTATTTCTGCTGGCGCACATTGCTAACGAGAAATGCTCTCGTCTTTGGTGAACAGCTTCGCGGTTTCGCCGACCATCTTTCGCTAGCAGACGACCCGAAGTGCAGATGGTGCGGCGATCGCTAGAGACGATATGTCTCGAACCAAGGTGCACTGTTGCTTCAAAGAGCACTCGACGGGGGCACTGATAGTATCGCGGGCCACGCGGAGCAGTGTTCGCACTCATGTTGATCGTGAGTAGTACCTGCTCGTCGCTCTCGCCGGTTGCTGGTTTCTCGCTGTAAACGCAAACATGGATGACGCACACTTCAGGATCGAGACTTGGCCTTTAAGCGCCGACAAAGGCACGGGCGCAGAGCACCTGGTTTTGTAAAGCGCTTTTCTCTGCGCGAGTGTTGATGTGCAAACGAAGGATTCTTCAGACCTACGCTTTCGCACATGATCCTTTGCCAGCGCCGAAGCCAGCTAGTGAGACTGGATCATGATTCTTCGGCGCCCCACTGGATTGGCGCAGTGCATTTCGCATATCGTTAATATGCGAACTGAAGCAGCTTTGACAAGAGCATGTAGAGCCGGGTTTTATTGACCTTAGCCGGGAATTGACAATCAGTAGAGCCATGCAAAAGGACGAGCTGGACGCTCCCCGATCAAAGGTGCCCGAATGGTAGCGGAGCAGTTCGGTGCAGTGGCAGCTTGTTTTTGAGGTCTAAGAAGAAGGTGCAAGTCACGGGCCAGATCGCGGAACAACATGGGGCAATATGGGAGGCATTCAGCAGCGGTGCGCACGTAGAAACACCCGAGGAGTGGTCACTCGACAACCAGCCAGTGCAGGCTGCAGCGACACACTGCTGGTGGAGCACACCACGTTCACAAAGATACCCGCCTGAGAGGAGAGGAGACTAAGGCGCTCACACCGGTGGCCAAACACCACTGGTGTGGTGTACACCCAGCGACATCAGAGCGTGCATCCTCTACAGCTGCCTCCTCTTCATTCAGTATGTTAGCCCCCTGTCCTAATGCAACAAACCGGACATCTCCAAGGACAAATGTCGGAATTCGCCGAGGGCCGGCAGTCAGGACGAGCGCCATTTTCCGGCACCGACGGCGAGCCTGACCCTTCCTGTGCAAGTGCCAAACCACTGTTTCGATGGGTACGGCCAGCATCCTCCAAGTGTCCTGTCACTGGAGCTAGCGAACCTCGTTAACACTCTGTTCTGCCAGCAGCTGGCTCAAAGTTTATTTTGACCAAAAACATCGCACAACCACCACGCACAGCGGCCAAACAAAACTAATTGTCATTTTTTTAATGGCATAAGACGTCAACGGAAATGGAATGAACTGTACGAAGCACGTCTGTGGAAAAAAACTTTTCGCTTTGTTTGGAATAACCCAGACAAACTTGAGCGATGCTAAAGAACACCCCCTCTAAACCCCTCTGGTACTCGAACTGAATGCAACAGGGAGGAAGACGAGCGACGAGTGAGGAGACGGTTTCCTATGGACGAGCAAATGTTAAGCACGGCTTAAGACATCGGAAACGGCCGAGAACATGTATGGAGCAATCGTAATGTACCGACGGTGGTGTGCACCCTAGCTTTCCGTGAGAAATAAGAGGCACGAGGAAATCGGACCATACTGAGTGTGTGCAATGGGCAGAATAGGAGTATACTGTTACTTAACTCAAATCCAACAAAACCGCAGTCTGGCCACATCGGGAAACAACGTTGCAGTTACATGAATGTGATATCGAGGCAGTTAAAGGGTCTTTGAAGAAAGTGATCCCTAGATAAATGCCCTCGCATATGCAGAATCTGCCACTGAGCTTAAGCAGGCTTTTGTTACACCTTTAGGGGCGCAGGCACGCATCCAGGGGGCGGCCCAGCTGGGGCCCGGGCCCCCCCCCCCGAAATGTGTAAATCTTGCTGGGACCCTCCTCTCCGCCCTCCTCACAACATTTTGTCATGGGCGCCCCCCCCCCCCCCCCCCCCCGGGAAACAAAAATCCTGGCTACGTGCCTGCCTTTAGGAGTCATTTGAGGAAAAAGACGGCTTGTCCAGTGCTGGGACGACGAACTCCGGACAGCCTTCTAGCGTAGGCAGGCGGCTAGCGACGCAACATCGCCATGCGCCAAGGACGCCTGGCTAAAACGCCGGAAACCCTGCAACTGTGGGTGGCGTGCCAAGCACTTATGGCGAAGACCTAAGACATTGTTAAAGGAAACACAAAATCAAGCGCATAACTTCAAGGAGATGACTGATATTTGAAAGGGCAGACAAAAAGCTGGAGAGAAGATTTGCCGGCTATATTGGCAATCTGGACGGAAGAGACTTCACCTGATAGATGCCCAAAACTAAGGGGAGGTACAAAATGTGAAAATGCTCTTGGACAATCACCTCTACACCCTGCTTGGCACGACACAGGAGTGCAATGAGCCGGAGAACATGTCAGCCGGGAGTGCGTATGTCAAAGGTAGTTCGCTGACCACATCAGCAAATTTGGCAGCCAAATATTAGTTGGCCGAGTGCAGGCACCCACGCACTGGTGAGGTTGAATGGCAGCACTTCACCGGAAATCAATAGAATAGGGGCCAAAGTGCTGAAAGACCCAGGCCCCGACGCGCGGAATTTATTGGCACACCTCTTCAGTCGAATATTCTGCCAAGATGACTCAGGTCAGAAGTTATTACAATATAAGCTAGAAGGTCAGCTGGCGCTAGAGTCTACGTGACTTCCGGTTGCCGGTTGAACGCAGACAGCAACCAGTTTGGCTTTTCCAGTCTTCCTGTGTGTTCCTATGTGAAAACGTACGTGATGTTTTGTTTACGCCAGGGAATAATAGAAATCGGCGCAGTTTCTTTACTCGTAATTGGTCACAATATAAAAGCGCAATTTACTGAATTAATGTCTTCTTTTTTTATTTCTGGGCAATATTGAAGCTAGCAAAATTTGAGACCCAGGTCTATGTTGTAGAGCATTATATGTCAATACCGGCTATCAATTCAAGCAAACAGAAGAAATTAAAAACGGAAAAACACGTCTGGTTACTGCTTTACTTGGATTATTCATGCACAGTTAAGTTAATAATCCAGTACGTGTTCTTCGTTCCATAACTGCATGCTTCGTTCTTGTCGTTGGTTTTGATTGTTTGATTTGGCATATTTTAGCATCTTTTTTGATGTTTTGTCGAGCTGATTCACTCTGTGCTTCATAGCATTAACTATATGTGTAGATACGTTCTATAATAGCCGTCTTCAACGTCAAATCGTACTATACATGCGCATTGAGCTATTTAGCTATTTTAGCGCAATGTTCAACGCCATAAAATTTTGAAGAAAAGTGCTCTGACACATATCTTTGTACATCCGAATGTAAAACATTCCAAACATTTTATTCTTCACAACATTTATTCTTTCACAACACAGCACAACAAAATATTTGCTCTTATAATACAGCAGATAAGAAAACATATTTGCGTTTTCCCGTAGAATACATTAGCGGAAGTCAAATTTAGACTGGTTGTTGTCTGCTTCAAAGTCAATAGACACTATCGCCACCTGAGCCTCTAGCGTTTATTGTATTAACTCTATGGACCAAGTTCCCAGTGACTGGACGCACGGTCGACTTACCTATATCCCGAAAATCACGGCAACCGGCAGCTTCGCTGCGTGACTACCGTCCACTTTCCATCAGCTGACAGTGTGCATCAACTGGCGCATCACACAGTTGGATGATGGGGCTGGCGTGCTACGAAGCTGCAGAACGGTTTCCTGAGTTGGCTGTCGGCTGGACGACAATCGTTTTGCGCTAACACGACGCATTGACAACATGCCTGGGCCTGGCCTGAGAACAGCCGAACATGCCTGGAACATGAGTGGAAGCTAATCCGATAATTATAGAACAACAATATTGTAACAACATCGTTCAATGGTGGGAAATAGAGCCAGTTTGAAGCTGGAAATAAATTAAGGCAGGCTTTTTGTATTGTTGCCAACGCAAAATATATTCTATGTAGTCTATCATGAAAAAGCGCTCTGCAAAGACGGTGGAATCGGCTTCTTCCTGGTACACCAACATGGAGAGGTAGTGCCATTGCGATCTACCCGGGCTTGACTAGGCTGCTGACAAACTCGTGCTGCTGGCTGATCGTGTGGAGTTAAGAAGGAGGCGACTCGCCAGTCGCGTGTGAAACAAAAAAATCCAATTCCGACTACGCCTCAATACCGACAAGTCAGCTACAGAAATTTCTCACTGGCTCACTCTTCTGCAGGGTAAGCAATCCTTGTGCAAGTCAACTACAGATACCGGAGCAATGCTGTCAGCTAAGGAAGAGTACCTGGCAGAATGCAACGAGGGCCTTAAAGGGATAGCGGCCAACGGAAATTTCGGCGCTCATTTTTTGGTCTGTATGTGTTCAAAAGAGCAGTATCACATGGAACATACCAATATCTTGTTAAAAAAAGTCTCGAAAAGGAAATTTTAAAACGAATTAAACGATTAGCAAAGAGCACCTGGTGGATGTCGCTAACGCCTCGTTTGTAATGCCTCGTCTAGGAACCTTGACAGCTAGTGACGGAGGTCGTCTCGCCTCCGGCCACGACGAGAGAAGGAGGAAGGAGGAACTCACCTCTTCCCGAGAATCCCTTTGTGTGTCGCAGAAGATCGCTATTGTCCCCCCACAAGATTATAGAAGATTAACCCGTCACTCAAAATTCATACAAAAGCAGCCGCTTCGGTGGCTGGAACGACTCAGGCCATCCTCTCGACGTCAGTCCTCGCCGTAGCTTTGCTCGTCTTTAGACGACCTACGTCACGATTGCGTTGGATGTCACGTGCATCTAAGCTGGGCCTTCTCCGAGCGCTTGCCAGAGTGGGCCGTTTATAACGAAAAATACAGCCACCAGGATCAAAATACAAACGTGCGATTGTCATTTATGGATATTGTGGATCATATTCAACCTATTTTCGAACACGACGGGAATATTTCAAATTTCGTTGAAGTATCCCTTTAAGACATCTTCAGTACGAAATTGTAATGTTCTGTGTAGGCGAAGCTAATGGAGTTACTGAGCGTTACGCGGTCACCTGAGATTTTAGAAGGCAGTCACTGTGCCCGGATTGACATTCGGAAAGGCTGTAATCTGCGTTTCCAGGGAGCTCTGATAATTCTTTAAACGGCGCCAAAGGGCGTTCGCACGTCGGGCATTGAAGTACCACGAACAGGTATCAAACGAACTTGTCAAAGGCGACGTCGGCTGGTCTTCTCTTGGGGCGCGAGAGGCCAGTAAGAAGTTAGAATAATATACGCGTCTCAGGCAAATGGATGAAGCCGACTGGGATAGGCGTCTTTCATCGTCTAGATCCACCAGAAGAATGTCAACTCGACGTGGAGGAAGTGAGTCACTCCGCTCGGCACGAAGTTTGGCATCTTCTCCTGGGACACCGAACCCGAGACTGAAAAAACAAAATGGGTGGCTACTGCGCGGAACCAAGTGAGGGCTCGGAGAGTGACAGTTGGATTACTGGAATTCGGCAACATACAACCTTTCGTTTATTCGCATCAGTGAAGACGGAGGTCGGCCCAAAGACCTTAGGCAGTACGCTCCAAATTGAGGCCGTGGTGCTGCCCTGCCTACCCGACCATACCGACGCAAGTACGACTCTGGTGACGTACAGGTGTGCAGTGCGCGATGAGCAGACGAAGGAATTATTGAACACTCTGCTGCTCGCATGTAAGGCCTGTTTCCAGTGCCTGCTGGAGATTTGCGCTTCGAGCAGGTGCTTGGTTTTACTAACGAACAACACCATTTAGCATGCGTTAAGCGGAGATTGGAGGTATGGTGGAAGGTTCGCAGGTGACAACAGTCGATGTGATTATTAGGACCAGTGTTTTTGGTTACCATCGTGTTTGGACACACATTTAACCCACCTTCACATTTCATTTGTAATTTTTTTTCTGAGTTTGACGTGGCTTATTTTAGACTCTCGATGCAAAGAGATTGCGCAGTAAAGATTCATGCATATACACATGCATCGCCCATTCAAAGCGTGATATTGAAGCGCGCTACTGAGTGGTCTATTATATGTCAGTGAAACGGCTGGCGATTGGCGAGGAGATATAACTACAGGGACGCTATGGCTACATTTACATGTAGGAGACCGTAGCGCATCGAATCTAGATTTGACTATTTTGGTTGGTTCTAGATTGGTAGAAGACAAACTAAAGGACAGGGTGCGTGTAATTGGTCCCTGTTCGATTCGAGCGAGTCAAAGCGATGTATATTATTTTTTTTTTTAAATCGATTGTTGCTTGTGCACTCAGTGTGCACATATCACTGTCGGTAGGGAAGGGATTGGGTAAACAAGAAAGATTAGACAGCCCTAGTGAAAAAAGTCATTTGTATAAGAAATTTTCATGTCCAATAAACACATATGAATCATACAAGATATATAAGAACATATGAGAACCATATGAGAACTACATAAGAACTATATAAGAACTATATAAGATATATAAGAACCATATAAGAAAATTATAAGAAACTTCTCAGAAGTTTCTTATATGGTGCTTGTGTGTTCTTATATATCTTATATAGTTCTTATATAGTTCTTATATGGTTCTTATATAGTTCTTATATGTTCTTATATATCTTGTATGATTCATATGTGTTTATTGGACACGAGAAATATCCTCATAACATATAAGAATTTTCAGTAGGGAGAAAGAAGATTAGGTTTGGGGAGTGGGGAAAAGGGTGCAGGGGGATGTCTCGGCCGTCGCTCGCATGTCGAGTCGTAGGACGACCCAAGCTTCAGGACGCAAGGCCTGTCGAAGTTTGTTGTGGAGCCGTCTTAGGGCGAATAGCTAAATATCTTAAAGCTGCGGTGGCTGGTAGTTGTGCTCCAGGGCTAATATCGGCATGAGCGCTCCGTTGAAGGAATGACGTTTGTTGTCTTGGTAGAACAAGGTGTGTCCGAAATGCAGGTTTCGTAATCAAGAGCTGGAGCGGTAGATTGGGTAGTCGTGCCTTGTTCTTGTGTATTGACCTGCAGGTGGTCTCCTAAAGAATTTCTAGGAGCGCCGTGTCCTTCAGGTAAGTTATTAGTTTTTTTAGTGCCATGTCTGTCGCAGCTCGCGTTGCCCGCGGATGCAGAAGTTCCTCCAGGCTAGAGCTAGAGAGTCCGAGGCGGGAATAGGCGTTATGGAGGGCAGTGCGCTCGTCATTGTAGTCGGTGCAGTGTAGGAGGAGGTGCTCAGCGTCGGCAGTTTCCTGGCAGGTTTGGCAATTGGGGTTGAGATCAGGCCTGAAGCGGCCTATCCACGCTGGTGTGAAAGCGCTTCCGGTCCGCAGACGGTGGAGCACCGCGGCAGTGTGACGGTCCAACCCTCGTGGGAGACGGGCTGAGAACGTGCCTGCCGCCACTCTCGGGTCCGGATTTTGTCGTGTGATGGTTCTTTTCACTAGAAGCTTGGCGTCTGAGAAACGGGGAACTGTAGATATCGGACATCCGGGGTCCCTGTGAGCCTGCGCTGCTAGGGAATCGGCGACTTCGTTTCCCCTGATGCCACAATGACTGGGGATCCACTGGAAGACAATCTCCTGGCCTTTCTCCTGGAGCTCGGCTGCATCTTTTGCGACTGACCGCGCCAGAGGCGTAGCCCTTTCTAGCCCCGATAGTAGCCCGAGGGCCGCTCTTGAGTCACTCAGGATTACCCAGCTGAGCCCCCGTGCGCAGCCTGTCCGAATTCCCCAGAGGGCAAGTCGTATGGCCGCCAGCTCTGCGGTAGTAGAGGATGCCTGATGGGACAGGCGCTCGTGTATACCTACGGCTGCAGCCTCAAAGAAGGCCGCTGCTGTTGCTGTGCCTCCAGAGGGGTCTACCGACCCGTCGGTGAACACGCGCGTCCGCCCATCGTACTCCGCGTCCAAGTGGCTTTCCGTCAGCTGTCGAGCGGTTACCACTGCTGCGCTCTTCTTGGTCCGCAGCCCTGGTATGCAGATACTAACCCTCAAAGGGTGGGGATCTGTGTGCAGTGCTGGAAGTGGCGCTAGCGGTCCCGGTGTACCCGCGATGTCGCCTAAAGTGCAGAGGTGCGTTCCCAGTTCCGAATCTGTACGTTCGGCGATGCCCATCAAGAGCGTGATGGTAGAGTCGCAGTTGCTCATTCGGATGAGATGTCCGAGCGCTCGTTCTTGCAGAAGGTTTTCAACAGAATTCATACCTGCTTCGGTAAGAGTGTGTCGTGACGAGGCCGAACGGGGAACTCCTATGCAAATTCTTAGAGCTACACGTTGCGCTCTCTCTAGGTTCTCGATCTGATTGCCGCTCAGTCGAATGAGCGGTAAGGCGTAGAGTGGGCGAGCCAGAATAAGACCCTTGTATAGCTGTAGCAGCATCTGTTGTGATGTGCCCCAGGTAGTTCCTCCAAGCGCGCGGAGGATATTTGTGTGCGTTCGCATCCTCTGGAGCACCACCTGCATTGCTGGGCCCCAGGATAGTCTCCAGTCCAAGGTGAGCCCTAGGTACGTAGCTGTCTTCTCCACTCTCACCGGGACATCTCCGATGAACAGGGTCGGTTGGAACTTTGAGGGTCTCCTTGGTGCGTAGCATAGAGCAACAGTCTTTTCAGCCGATGTTGTCAGGCCGAGTTGATGCAAGTGGTACACAGTGTTTGTAAGTGCTCTCTGGAGGGCGCATGCCATCCGTTGCCTACGGTAGCCCGGGGCCGTGGCCCAGAGCGCCACGTCGTCCGCATAGACAGCCATGCTTATTGGGAGTGCTGGTTCCTCGCCTACCCTTGCTGCGGCTGGGAGTGATGCAATCGCCAATGCAAACAGGAGCGGCCTGACTACGCTCCCTTGGGGAACGCCACGGACGACTCGTCGGGGCTTGCTCAGCTCTCCACCGACCCTTACGCACATGGTGCGTTCACTGAGGAATGCGCAAATGTAGCTAAGAGGTCGCCCACATACCCCGAAACGACGCAGGGCTGAGATGATGATCCGGTGCGGGAGGGCGTCGAAGGCTTTGCGGACGTCTAGAAATACGGCCATCGCCGACCAACCTTGTGCCTTGGCCTCCTCCAGCGAGCTGGTGATGTCACCAATTGCGTCCGCGGTGCTCCTGTGGTGACGGAACCCTGAGAAGCAGTCTGGCAGGGCCCCGGCTGCCTCAAGGTGGTAGACTAGGCGACGTAGCACCATTCGTTCCATCACTTTGCCGAGGCATGATGTCAATGAGATGGGCCTATAGGAGCTTAGTTGGTCTTGAGGTTTCCCGGGTTTCAGTAGCGGTACCGTGGTTGCTTCTCTCCACGCTTCTGGTATTTTAGCGGTCCTCCACACATGATTGATAAGAGTCAGCATTGCTGGGACAGCCGACTCGTTAACGTTTCTCAGTGCTTGGTTGGTGATTCCGTCTGGGCCTGGGGACGCACGGTGTCTCGGGAGAGCATCGAGGGCGTGCTGCAGTTCGTGCAGCGCGAAGTCTTTGTCTGGCTGTTGCATGGGGGTCGCTGTTGGGCGGCGGAACTTGCTCCAACCCTGGGGGGGGGGGGGGGGCAGGCCGGCAGCCGGCAGTGGTGGAACCTCAGTAAAAGCATCTGCGAGTAGTTCGGCCATCTCTGCTGATTGAAGGTTCATGGCCACGGCCATTCCAAGGACAGGGTTTTGGGGGATTGGGCGACCTGCTAGTGTTCTCGCCATCCGCCAGGCCCGGCTTCCTCCGGCTGGTTTGTCTAAGGTGGCGCATTTGAGGCGCCATTGTCGGCGTGCTAGTTTTTTACCGTGCCTCCTGAACTTGGCATCCAGTCGCCGGTATGCCAGTACATCTGCCGGATCTCCAGTGGCCCATGACCGTCGCTGGGCTCGACGTCTTTTTGCCCGCAGTTCTAGCCATTTGAGGTCGGGGTTGGGACGTGTTGTTGGCACCCTGACTTCACGGGTGACCTTTTGGAGGACGCGGGAGAGCGTTTCCGGGTGAAGGATCGTCCTTCATCCAGCGCCTCTTCGAGCAGGGTACGAAAGCGATCCCAGTCGACGACGCGGCAAGTCTTCAGAGGAGCTTTTGGCGGCCTTCCGATGACAATGGGTAGGTGATCACTTCCCCAGCTGTCCGCCTGAGGTGTTGCATTGAGACGTAGGGCCCAAGTCGTGAACGTTAGATCAATTACGCTTCCCGTCACTCCAGGCCGTACAAATGTCGGGTTCCCACTTGTAATGTTTCTGAGGTCGAGCCTATCTAGCATTGCCTGTAGCTCTCGGCCTCGCCGGGAGTCCTTTTTGTCCCCCAGGACTGTGAATGGGCATTGAAGTCTCCGGCAATTATAACCTCTCCCTTGGCCCGTGCGCGAATGTCCGCGAGTACATGGACGTCCCAAGGTACATTAGGGGCTACATATGCCGAGACGATGGTCAGGTAACGGTCTCCGAATTCCAATTTTACTGCCACAAAATCTGCTCCTTCAGTGCAAAGATCGCTGAGGTCTACCTCTATCTGTCGTAGGTTTCGTCGAACTAGGAGGACTGCTCGCGGTGTCACGCCCGCCACCAGAGGCCTGCTGTAGTAAACTACATGACCCGCAATGCGTATGCTGCCGGCTGGCATTCTGGGTTCCTGGAGGGCCACAGCATCGTAGGCGTGGTGTAAAAGGTGGTCGCGTAGCTGTGGGAGTCGCGTTCTCAGGCCGTTACAGTTCCACTGGAGGGCGGAACAGGTGAGAGGCTGGGGGCGAGCTGTGGGTCTTCTACTAGTGTCCCCAATCGTGGATGACTGTGCTTTGGTAGTTAAAGCTTTCTCTTAGAAGGATTGATACCCGAGATTGCTCTTTGGGTCGGGCTTCATTGTTGTAGTGGAAAAGAGAAGAAAATATCTGTACCTCTCGAGGAAAAATGTTAGATTTTTGTATCACTGCAGTCCGTCTCGTCTGTAATAGCTCAGGGAAATGAGTTTGAAGGTTATTTATATTCCTCTCAGATATGAATGAATGTTTTTGGTGACGAACGCGCATATGTTGCTTGCTGCACTGGTTCCCTCCCGGTTTCACAATGATCTCACAAGTGGAAGAATCATTTGAAGAAATGTAAGTATGCAACGTGACCATTCTGAATTCACTGTTGCTAGCAGCGTGCAAGCCATGTTAGTTGCTGCTTTAAGAAGAGGAATCCAACCCTGGCTTGGTGGTGTTGTTCTTGGTGGTGGTGGAGGGTACCTCTCCGAAGAACTTTGGTGGTTGGCACCTCTAGACACTGTGGCCTCAGTAGCGGTTTCTTGTGGTCTTTCGTCTGAATTCTGCCCATTGTTGGTAATGCCTGCTCTTGGCTTGCCTTTTCCCTGTCCCTTTGATACAGAAGCGTATGTGTGTTGGCTCTGTACCTGCTTCCCGGTTCCCCCGGCCACAGACATCTGGGGGAGTGGAGGAAACTCATCGCTGCCCGTTGTTGGGTTCGGATCGTTCAGCTCTTGTACGGCGACTTTGGCGGTGCGAAAGTCAACCGCGTGATGTCTAGCATAGTTGCGAGTTTTCCTTTCTTTCCTCCATTTTGGGCAAGATGGAGATTTGGCAGAATGGGCTTCACCGCAGTTTACACACTTCTCTTGTGCGGTACAGGATTCTGTATCTGGGTGAGTGCCACTGCAACGGTTGCAGACGGGAGGGTTTTTGCAGGATGCCTCGCGATGCCCGTAGCGACAGCATTTGCGGCACTGTATAGGGCGCTCTTTGAACAGGGTCACGGGATGACGCACAAGGCCAAGGTAGACAAAATTTGGCAGTGTTGTACCGCAGAAGGAGATCTTCATCGCTGAGCTCTGTCCAAATCGACGAAGTCTTGCTACCCTATTTTCCGGAGATCTTAAATGCTTCCAGACATCTGCTTCGGACAGCGTGGTGTCCACTTCTGTGATTACGCCTACAGCGTAATGCCGAGGAAGCGGTTCGTAAGTTTTTACTGGAATCCCACATAGCTTCTTGCAGTCTAGAAGGGCACGCGTCGTCTGTCCATTCCTTGTATCAGACTGCTATGAGGTTCAGGCGTCTGTTGTACCTTATCTCTATGATGCACTCTGGGCAGAGTAAGTTCAGAGCATCGGATACTTTTAGACTGCTCAATGACGTAATTAGATTGTCTTCGGCAGCTGGTACAAAGATAACCGTAAGACCTTCTGTCATTAGGGTGCCTGTGCGGATTGTGTCCGTGCTGTTGCTTGAATTCGAGCTAGGCTTTTTCCGCTTTTTTGATGTCTTGGCTGGGGTCCAGCCTTCGTCATTGATGTCGGACATTTCCATGTCATCAGGGGGAATTATCACCCGCTGCTGAGATGTGGTAGCCTCCTGATGTTCTAGAGTGGGTTCCACAGCAGGATTTCCATTTATGCTGTTGTTATCAGCTTCTGATGCAGATATTGAGTCACCGCATATGGAGGAAGGCAGACTGTACCTTTCGGTGGCGGCCTTGTGATTCGAATGCAGTGAAGATGACTTGAGGGACATGGCAAGGTCGATTCACTTGCACTGGGAAAGACCCAGTGCGGGGATACCCGCCCGTTGATGACCGGACCAACCTTCTTCAGTGTTGATTCAATTTCTGGCTATTAAGGCAGCTGATAATAATAAATATTCGGATTCAACCGAACGAGGCTAGAAAAGTGCAACCTTCTTGGAGACACTTCGTCTTCCTCCTGTTCGATTCGATTATGGCGGCTACAGGGGTAGGTGTACCAAGCGCTCCGCATTCTCGGGTAGTTTCACTTGCCGCCGCTTCATGACGAAGAAGTGGCGCTGTAGCCTGAATACCGGTAGAGTTCTGTATAGGCTCCCTACGGGAGCCAAAGTTGCGCGTTTGATTCCACGTGCCGCGTGCCGCCCTCGCCGCTATTCGCCGAGATCCGATCACGTCAGGCGCCGGATCAAGTGTCGTGCAGCAAAGTTGACGTTGCACGCGCCCCGGCGTACGTTCCCCTCCTTTGGAGCGCGCCGCGCTCCTCGAACGAGCGGCGCCGCTATTCGCCGAATTCAGTCACGTGAGGAGCGGGATCAACATGCCGTGCAGGAAAGCCGGCGCTCCGGGTGTGAACGCGCAACTCTGGCTCCCGTAGGGAGCCCATACAGGAACTCTAAATACCGGTAAAGCCTCTATCCTGGAAAAAGTGGTGCCATTCATTATTGTGGAAATACTCGAGACACGTGCCGCGCGCCTCTTCTGGGAAGAGCATGGAGTCTGAAATCTAGCCCAGTGCTGCGCTGTGCCGCCATGATCTTCCCAAGGGCTGCACGTTGCACGTGCCTCGTGCATCAACCCACCTTGCGCTACTTTTGAAACATGAAGGGGCTTTAGATACCGGTGCATTTCTGCTCGAAGGGGCGTGGCGTGAAGCGTCTCAAGTGTTGTGCGCGAGCGCGCGGGGCACGAGAGCGTCTCGTACTACGCGTGCTCATGCAGGACGCACTTCTACGCGTGGTGCCATTGTGCGCCGCCCGATGGCACCAGGCGCAGGGTACCGGTGCCACCGGCGTCATGAACAAGTGGCATGCTATCGATTTTCTGTTCGGCACACCTACCTTATAGACACCATTATTCGATGGGCTGCGATCGCATCCATGTAAACCCCGTCATTATCCTGCTTGTTTTCCCCCAGGGCTCATATTTAGAAACACAATGCATGTGCTCTGCTTTATCTTTCACGATTGAGCACGGGTCAAATATTGGGCAGCTCGCCTCCCATATTTCTTCCCTGCGCTCAGTCGAGGAAATGAAGTAAAACAAATCCACGAGCGTTGCGACCTCCTTCGGCTACACTCATTGAGCAGAAGCTCCAGACAAACTCTGACGCAAGGTTCGGCTACTTAGGCCAAACGCTGCAATAAAACACGAACAAATCATACATGTTGTTGAAAGGATGGACCAGTATGAAAAGATTATCCTTTACACTGAAAATGCCTGCCCAATTGTTCTTCCCCGTGCTTTGGCGCTGTTGCGCCTGCTTCACGTGATCACCGCCAGGCGTGCATCTCCCGAAACAATGAAGATGATGATTGTCTGCTGTGCATTGCTACTACCGCAAAGTAGGTGCGGTAGTACCGCAGCGGGTGAGCAGCAACATATTGTTGTGGAACATGAACGCTCGCAAAACAAAAAAGTGTTGTGCAAGACGAAGGCTCACACTGCAAAGTGTGTCGTACAAACAGGGTGTGTGATGGAATGAACGCCATTAGAGCTTGACGATGGGACCTGACAAAACCTTGTCTTCGAATGACCTTCTTCTATACCATTATGTCGTTTCCAAAAGTGAATAAATGTAGGAGAGGGTAGGTCTGACCCAACACGAATTGCAGGCCATACGGACGAGCAGGTGGTAACATTTCACAATGTCGAAACAGTGTACACTGAACATTTTTATTGCTGAGGCCAAGGACCAGGCGAAGAGCTGGTGAAGTGGAATTGCAACAGCCAGGGTTCTCTGGAAGGGCGCCACGAGAGCGCAAGACACGAGAGCGCCGCGACACGAGAGCGCACGACGCGAGAGCGCCGCGACAGGAGAGCGCGTGCCATTAGAGCGCGCGTCATGATAGCGCATGTGCGCGCCTTGAGAATGGTCGATGTTTAAATCTTCAAACACATGTTTTCCTGGATAGCGCAGTTTTTAGCGCGTAAGTTAGTTGGCCAATTTAGTGTAAATTGTATGCAAAACGCAGGGCGTTTTTCTCTGTATCTTGCTTCTTCATATTGAGTTTGCGGAAATTGTAGTTCTTAAACTTCCCACAGGCCTGCGTACTCAACCAATGAAATGACGTAAAGCGTTCGATCCGAGGAAATATGTGTTTGAAGACTGAAATATCGATCATTCCCAGGTTGCGCACATGTGCTCTAGGGACGCGCGCTCTAATGGCACGCGAACTCGTGTCGCGGCTCTCTCCTGTCGCGCGGTCTCCCGTCGGCGCTCTCGTGTCGTGTGCTCTCGTGTCGTACAGACACCCTTCCACGGCATCTTTTGGTACTGTTTGACTTAAAGGCTCTTCATGTTTTAAAAGTAGCGCAAGATGCGGCGATGCACGAGACACGTGCAACGTGCAGCCCTTGGGAAGATCATGGCGGCACAGCACAGTATGGTGGCTATAGCACAGCGCTGAGCTACATTTCAGACGCCATGTTCTTCCCAGAAGTGGCGCGCGTCACATGCCTCGAGCACTTCCACAGCAATGAATCGCGCCACTTTTCCCAGGCTTTATGTTTGACTGGCTGACCACCCGAGGCCTCTCTCGCAGCTTGAGGTAGAGACGGGTGCTTGACGACAGCCACAGTATGTCATTACGAAACGTGAGCCCTGACAAAGCTAACACACCCCACACTGCTTATGTAAGGCGTGTATAGACAGATATTTCTTAACGTCTCTTGCAAAAAGGAGCCTATTTTTAACTTTGGAGTAGCAGAAGGTACAATTTGGGACGCAGTCTTTTTTTTTTCAGAATGTGATTTAGTCACTTTTTATGGTTCCGGGTGTTGCTTGGGGTCTCAGGACATAATAGTCCCGACACTTCCCTTAATGAGCCCGCATAAAATGTGGAAAAAGGGTGTAGTTAAAAGAAGCCTAAAGGCGATTCACAGCTACCACAACAAATGCCCGAAATATCACCAAGAAAGTAAGAACGCACAAGGGAGGCTTAGTCACAGTGTTGACTTCGTTTATGTTTTTTTTTATATGGGGAAGCACCCCATCTTCGGGGTGATAGCTGGCAACTGGCGACTGGGCAGGCATCATTAGTGTAAAGGAGACTATGGCCGGTATCCTTTGATTTCTATGACAATTTGCTGGATCGCGTTTTCCCGCTATGCAAATGCGGCCACTGTCGGCCATCTTTTGAGTAGAGTTTATTATCTCTAGCCACGCCATACTAGTATGGGGCGCAACCTACCACTCGTTAGATAGGGTTCACATTTTCCACCCACAACTGAAGGGTCGCGGGGCGACTTCATGGAAACCTTGAGAACAAATGAATATTTTTCACCGAACGCATCCCTGCGCACCAGGTTAGCCACAAAATATTGAATGCTTACTGATGGTAAGTTCTTGTCTTTTCACGATCGGGGCAATTTGAACAGCGCGCCGCACAACAAGACGGCATAGTCGACCTTCCTCTGCCGCATCTAAGGAGTTTCAAGAATCTGCTTCATCGACCGACTTGAATCAAGCCATAAAATATGAACCACGGTACAGTGTACTAGACCCTCAGGCATAGTTTTTATGGCAGCCTGCCACCACGGAGTTGTCTGCCATGTTACTATGATGGCTAAGATATATTATGACTTCTACCAAAAAAGATGGCCGACCGTGTACGAATTCTTGTGCACAGGCAGAGCTGGGCAAAAGCGATCCAGCAAATAGTTATAGAGATCTGTGCCGGGGTAACACTGCTTATACATTATACAAAACGCAATCTGCGAACACCAAACACCACGTGCTCTGCTTGATTTTTTTGTTGTTCGAATGTCGCGTGCCAAGTTTTTCCTGGAACTCTTTGCCGTGCGGCATTCGAAGCACGGATTGCTGACTGTCTTTTGTATTTTTTAAAGTTTAGGTAAACTTTTAGCATCTACTAAAGTAAACTTTAGTACCTGCGTTTGAGACGTTTTGTGTGTTGTCCCCTTTTTCGTCCGTCGTCTACGGTTTTCAAAAATGTGTAACATAAACCAGCTTGCCTGCCTACTTACTTTGTCTTTTGTATGATGTATAAGCAGCGTGAACCCGGCTTTACGGGCTTCATACTAGGCGGTAGTTTTTGTCTCCCACCGTAGCTAGGTGGGTCGCTAGGACCCCACTCCTCCTACAGTGCCTTAACTCATTCTAGCAAGCCATCCTAATCTAACGGTGTTGGTCTTTTGACTCCTGGCTAAATTGGAGGAACTTTTACACTAGTTAGGGCTATAAGCCTTGAAGCCGCCTGCCTGCTGGAACTTGCACCGAGCACTTCTTCTTTTCTGGTCTTCTCAAAAAACAAATTTCTACAAACACGTGTCTACTTATCGTAAGCCAAAGGTATTTCAATCGGCGCACTGTAGTTGTTTCATATGAGTACATTGGCACACAGTGTCAACTGCAGAGGTAGGAACAGTTGTTCAGGGTAATTCAGGCAGTACTCGGAGACGTGGTTTTGTTGCACCCACCCCGGTCAAAAAATTCCCATTGATTTTAACCCAAAAGCAAAGGCCGTAAGTTATGCCGCCGCCTAGTCCGGCCGTGGACGAGCGCTGCGCCAAAACGCAAACAAATAACCTATGCTGTCGTTGTCTCCATCGACGTAGTTCTCAAGTTATCCACTAGGGGCACGACGGTCAAATCTCCCTCCCAATACCTCCGTATGATGATTTATGTACTACAGTCACTGACAGCTTAAAAAACGCAAGGTGTGGCTTATTATGTTCACGGTCCTTGCTTCGTGATTGGTTGCTCGGTGTTCTATCGGCGAATGCCGCTATCTGATTGGCTGCGAAGAGATAATCAGGTACTCGGGGCTTTCCACACCTTTTGTACGCTGACGGGGTTGACCAAATTGTCGCTATGGATTAAAAAAAGATAACACCTAAGAAACAGAGACGTCGTTTGTATCATCTAATGTCATTGGATCCTGCCAAAAAGCGCCATTGCCATTTCTGCCTGTTAGCCAAACCCAAACTGATACTAATAAACATACAGATGACCAAACTTCGCAAGGTGATTAGATGATCGGTCTCAGTTGCCATGGCAATAGCCATTTCGGTTCGTTCAACTTTTCGAAGCTTTGGAAGGGTCGTCCTGAACCAGTCGCGGCAAGATCGCCGTGGAGCATCTTCGCCCTGAAAGCGTTCCTCGCCAATATAAGCGTGTTCGGCGCTGGGCATGAAATTAACTGATCAATCATGCTTCTCTTCACAAATCTCTTATAATGGAATTGTTCTTTTTGCGTATGCAAGACAGAAAATCTATTTTTTTAATGCTGCCACGCACCGACGCCGCATCTGGTGCCGGGGCGAAACAAATTACACACATCTTCCCGAGTGGAACCATGGGGTGATGCGGAGCATCGCGGATCGTTATTTAACGCGCATCACGCAGTAGTGATCACATGAACGCGTGCCGGTACGAAACTCATCCAGATCGAAACGGGCGGGGGCGGTGGGGAATCGAACCCAGGAGGTTCCCAGCGCAAGCTTTCGCTCCACGCTCCGAGCTGAGACGCGTTAGCCCACTCAGCCACTTCCTCCCCTGAACGCGCGCAGCGCGCTACCGCTGCTTATCACACTTGAAGGAGAGGAGACTAGAGGAGGAGAGTTGCGCATGCGCGCGCGGTGTGAGTAGAAGCGAACGCACGCGAAGTGCACGCAGCTGGTAGAGAGAGAAGAGCGGAGAGAGTAACGCGCAGCTGTTGGAGAGAGGGAAGGAGGAGAGTTGCGCATGCGTAGTGTGAGTGCGGACGACGCCGACGCCGACGCCGCGGGACATAGACCCGAGCAAGAGATGCTCCGCATCTAAAATGCGATTGTTCGGCCGGCGTGTGGATAACGAAATCTCGGTATTCAATAAATGTCTTTACAAAGCAAGCTGTCCCCGGAACTTGGATCGGGTCACCAAGAATGGGGAGGTCAAGGAGAAACTGCTCATTCAATGAACCAAACTGGGGACCATACAGGGAGCTTGGCGCTACTTTCTCAAGATCCAGCGACTTTAGTCCCACCCAGCGCCACCCTGTTTCTAATCCGTCTGTGTCTATTAGACGCAAAGATAATGCAACTGATGTCTGCATTTTTAGGGTTACAAACGAGGCTTATCTATATTTCCAACTGATGGATAATCAACAAATACTAATTTCAACTGGCTGTGTAGATTTTGCTAGCAACCGAAAAATAAATGATGAATACAACAGAACCTTTTCTATATAATGCTCTTCCACGGAAAAGTAGCGACGTCCTTTGAACATCGTAGTTTGCTATCTTGGAATGATTATGATGATGTGCAAGTGCGGAGAAAAAATGAAAATAAAAAAATATGTGCATGGCGGTGTGAAAAGGAAGGGGGAGCGACCACGCCTTCCGAGCGCAGCGGAGACATCAAGCCAATAGCGACACTCAAAAAACGCCAGAAGCACAAGGTCACGGCTTTGAGCATCGATTTTTTTTAGTGTGTATTTGTTTCAGCTAACAAATCATATTCATAAATTTTACGGTATCAATGCGCTTTTAGTCTGTGTGTATTCATTTACGTGTAATTTAGTCTTCGACTGTACTCTGACTTACGATCACATTGAGTGTAAAAATGTCGCCTAGTATCCTGAGACTACCACGACGGCGACAAAAAATTGCAAAAAAGTACGTGCGTAAAACAGGGATGGAAGATGTTGCAACATTTCTTATTTAATGGGCTTATTTCAGTAGGGCAATAGTTAAAGCCACCCAGCCGGAATGACCGTTCCTGCTCTCCAGCATAACAGATCGGCTAGAGAATGACATACGGGAAGTATTTCTAAAATAGATTGCTCAGTTTGTCATTGTCAGCAATCAGCTTCTGTTGTTTGCTCGCCCATGACGTAAGACACCCACAAGGAGTGTCCAGTCTCAAAGTGAAGTAAGATGAGTGCGTGGGCGCACAAAAGGTTCCTCAGGTGTTCTTTGACTTACCTGGGTGGCATGACGGAAGAAGCGGCGACGATTTCCACTTTGCCCTGTTCTTGAATTTGAGGGGTTGTAGCAAGAATGCAAGCATTTTATTGGGTTTAATGATTTTGATAAAACAACGCTAAGCGCACTTTCACACAGGAAAGAGAGAGAGAGAGAGTAAGAATAATCTTTATCTCTACACGCCTGGTCCGGCGCTCGTTAAGAGAAGTCTGTGGTGTCTGCGATTCCTCTGTTGGGAGGGTGGTCTTGATGTGCTGACGGAGAGTTTTTGAACATGGTCGTGAGGGGTTTGCTTGTATTTTCTTGCATTACTTTATGAGTCACCTTAGCTTCCGTGCTTCGTGTGTCGCGTGCAAAGTGATTTCTTGAGCTGACTGCCACGTTCCATGCAAAGCACGGATATCCTGATCAGTAAAACGACAAGGATACTTAAGCTGCTGCAACGAAAGAAAATTAAAGTGTGTGAACGGGCCTTGGTGTAACTATATATCTTACACCGCGAGAAGGGCCGTAACCCTGCCATTTCTAATTTACTCGCTTAGTGGTTGAGTGCCAGCAAGATGTCTTTGAACTTAGCTTTGTTAAGTTTATGACCTGGTGATCGTACTCAATTCGTGTGTGAGCACCACGCATGGCTCACAGTTAAAAGGTTTAAAGTTTAGCCAAAGAATAAAGTAGCACGTCTGATTTGGTTTTAAAGACTATGTTCAAATAAAAATTGAGTTTCTCGATTTCCACTCTCCTGTGCAATGTTCCTTTTGCACCACTACGCAATATGCAGTTAGTTATATTTGAACTGAATAAAAATATGCGAACCAAAGTTTTTTTCTAAAAACTAATGACCGCGCATGTTGACATGTGGATATTTTTGCGTTCAAAACCGGTTCAAGCAAGGATATATGTTATTCAAAAATAATTTCTAACAGCAATTGCTTGAGGAATAACGTTTCTGCCACAACATGGCACAACCTCCGCCCACCTTGCGGACATGGAGAGAGGTGTCATCTACAAGGTATTGTGTCACAACTGTGGTTCATGCTACACTGGCGAGACCGCGGAAGCAGGAGAAAAACAAGAGCGAGAGAACACTAATGAAACGTCATCTATGCGAAAAATGCGAATCGTCTCAAAACAGAACTGGTCGATCATGCATAGACTATGAATCATGCGTTCAACTTCGCTGGGATAACAACCTTGGCAAAAGAGGAGCGGTGGGGACCTTGAAAGCTCCTCGAATCGTGGTTCACCCGTAGCGACAAGACAGCGTGCAAAATAACCGCGGCTCCGTCCCCGAAGCATGCATGAACATTTTCCCGAAAAAGAACACTCACCACCCCCCTCTACCCCTTGAATTCTGACCTATATCTCCCCTAAACGGCGGCACAGTCTCCCTTTACCCTTTTTTCTGCCTCTCTCCTCCTGAACAGCCTTTAAGAACACCGTGCGGGGGAGTCGTAACCCAAAATGAAAGGGTGACACACAAGCCCAACCACCGCGAAACACTTCCTTTGCTTTCCCTTCTGCAATACTATATATATATCTCTCTCTATCCCGAAAAATGCCGACTTCCTCCCCTCCTGTAACAAGTCATTAGCACCCTAAAAGAAACAACTCTCACTTTCTGTGCCTGTACTGATCACAACTCTCGCATGGGATGCGAAACGTCTAATGAAGTTGTTTTTATAGTTTTGTGAAGTTGGTGTCATTATTCTTTTCATAATGCTTCCCGCATTTTGGAGTATTTTTTCAACATTTTTACTAAAATACCACCAAAATGACGCTGAAAAAGTTTGAGGATAAACACAAAGCTAGATCTCCAAGTAAGGTTTGAATGGTCTCTTTTGATTCTTGCTTTCCACTTTCGCCTTTATGGAGGGAACGTCAGTGTGCGACGAACAGTATGTATCAGCACATACCGTTGCGTCGCGCGTTTGTTTCTGTTTTTTTTTGACGATTTATTTTGAGCATCAATAGTGTAGAGCCTACAAAAGCAATGAAAACCAATACAACGGCAAGATGCCAATGTGCTTTGACGGGTGGTTGAACGTTAGGTTTACTCCTCCATTTGTAGTTGGCACTCGCATTCAATTGGACGCGGCACTCGCATCCAATCAGCGCCCGTGCCGGACCCCCGGACGTGACGTCATGTGACGTAACGTGTAGGCTTTAAAGCTGTCTAGGTGGTGTTGCGCTAGCGCAGTCGGCCACCGATCTCTCCAGATGGCCCTCGTTAGTAAATAGAAACTGAAGCGGTTCTATATTTGAGGAAAAACCCTTAAATAATCTTCATTTCGTCTCCAAAATCTAAAATATTCAGTTGTTTTTTTGTCGAGTTTCGATGCACAGAGGTTGCAGCAAAATCATTTTCAAAGTGTTGCCGAAGCCTTTCCTTCTGGGAGCGGTGACGTCATATCTATAGTTTTCTGAATCTCCGCCCTCGCGCACCTCTCAGTTAAGACGTCACGCTGGTTTCAGTGTGGGAAAATACAGCTGCCATGCTTACAATTGCTCGCGCTGCCCACACGAGCGACACACGCTAGGGGGCCAAAAGATCCGGGTATGACGGCACGACTGGTCGGGAATTTTTCGTGTTTTCTCGCGTTTTATCAATCAATCAAACAATCCGTGTTCTATTGTACCCGAAACTGCTTGTAAGGCCTTAGGAGGGTTACACTTCCACGATGTGACAGAAAATCGGACTAAGATATTTTAACACTACGAAGAGATCCTTAGTTTAGTAGGGTACGTTGTTGGGCTAGTTGGTTCATCTTAGTAAAACATCTCAGAGGAATACCAGAAGCATTCTGGAAAGCCACCACGCCACTTGCTTCGATAGACCCGATGACAGAGCGGTACATTTCTTCATGCGGCAATGATTGTACTATTGTACTATTGTACATATACTCATTGTAGTGAATTTCAGTCTTTGGAATGATCGGGTAAAAAATTAATCAACTTTTACGTGGTGCTGCTTTGCCTGTCGTGTGTATATATATGCTTACTTTTCCTGAATAAAACTAGTTGAAAGTTAGCGCCTGTCCTGTATACTTCTTGTCCTTGTCTATTTTTGCGATATATTATATGTTTTACTAAGATCCTTAGTATTACGCTTTTCTTAGGTAAATCTTCGAGGAAAACGAATGGGATATTAAGATTCACGATATAAAAATACTATAGAGTTCACATATTAATCGTTATTTTTTTCAAGAACCTCTTCAGCTTCCATTTAAAAAGAAAAGGGTCCAGTTGGGAAAGACATACCTATAAATGGCGTAAATGCGCCGGCACATTAAGAAGAAAATAATCTTTGAACGTTTGTGGGTAATAACTGGCTCAGGGCAGATATAGTCTACTTAGATTTAGATTTTAGTTATGCAGAAAAACAGGATGCAAAGAAAACAGAACATGTTTAATAATACTTGCGCGTAACTTGACACACCTCGTCTTGAATCGTGTTGGATGAGCGGCCTTCGGGAACGCTCGCGTACACATACACACACGCACACACACTTTGACTCAATGTTCCCGAACGCTAAATCCTCCTCCCTGATCTCGGCGCATAGCTTCCTCGGATTAGTAGCTACCCTACGGCAACCTGATCCCCAATTGTCCTTTCTTTACTTCTACCTTTGTTGTTGCTTCGAATTTTCTTCTTTCCTGGCATCGTTTTCGTGCGTTCTTTGTTCGTGCCGTTTTGACATCGTTTCATCGTCAAGGTGGACTGCAGCACAAATTACGAGTCATCCCCAAACCAATGCCACGCTGTTAGTCTGCACACGTGACCGTGCACTCCGAGGTCTGCGACGCTTGGCGCGGGTGATCACGTGGCTTTCTTCTAGGGCCCGATTGGTTTGAAGCGGCTCGCAACTTTCGGTGTGGTTTACCTGAAGAGGAACCGTGACGCTCATCTCCGCGCCTTTTAATTATGTCATGCGCTCCTTCGCCACTTGCATACAGTGAAAGTTTCTGTTGTTGTTTTTTTCCGAAAAATAAAGTTTCCTATATATTTGGCTTTTATTTTGAATAACCTTTTCTTCTTTTGTGTTTTTAATCTCTCTCGGCTGTTCCTAAATCTTCGGAAGTTGAGCTGCGGCGTCGATATTCCTGGCTGTCAATTTAACTAGAGGGCCCCAGAATCTGTCAGTCAGTCTGTGTGTGCTTAGTTTTATTTTTGTTTTCTTTTCTTGTGTTCATTACTTTTTCAACGTTTGCTTTTTACGCACTTCCAACAATGTCGCGGATGAGCAAGGAACGGGTCCGAGACACTTAGGGAGATTGCTTGAAGTCTCGCTGAATAGCAGCGCCCCCTTTCTCCAATCTCCACACCGGCAATCTCCAAGAATACTCTACCTCATTGCTGTCTGCTCCGCGCTACGGTGACGTTTTGGTTCGCTTCCGCGGCGGCGGGCGTTTGAAAGCGCAGCACTGCACATCCGTCGGTTCGCTTCGATGATGCGTCAACTCTGAAGCTCCCAAACCAATCGCGGTTGACTGCGCATTAAAGAAATCATCACGGAAGTTCAGCAGCTCTCACCGTTTTGGTTTCCTTCTCTCCGAGTGTGAGCGCTTCGATTGATGTCATCACATAACAACACGTAAACACGACTTCAGGCGACAAACACGCATCTTTTTTTTCTTCTGGCAGTTCAGTTCTTCTCATGTCACGCTTCTAAACGTCTGCACACAGAAGCACGTGAAACAGAGAAGAAGCATGCGGTTCGGTAACAGAGTGGACCACGACCGTCATCGTTCTCATAAAATCACGAGAGCGCCGACTTCTGGCGTGACCATCCAGCAGTGGCTGCCACGGCTTTCTCGCCTCGTACCTGCTTTATGATGACCATACTCTCAAACAACACCAAAACACATCGTCTTTCGTTGGAGCACATCACAGCTTGGTTTTGTCTCGCTTGATATTCAATCTTGTGCGTTTTTTTCTCTCCCCATTTTTTTTATATTTTAAACAACCTTTGCTGGGTCCTCGTGATCGTTGGAGGTCAGTCGAAATGCCATTTTGTATGCCGGTTTTGATTGTTTCCATATGTCCTTTTTTTTCTTCTTGGCAATTTCCGTCATTGGAGTAAGCCGCCATCCGCCTGAAGAGCGTTTTCAAATTGCTATCCTGCAGTTGTAAATTAAGCTCTGATGACCATGCTTCGTGTATTTCTAGCCTGACTGCAGCGGACGCTAGAATCCAATGAAGCCAATCAAGCACAGCCAAAAAGTGCATCGTCACAGCGTTTGTTATATTTGCGGGTCTTTTTAGACTTAGGCTAGATGGCGCAAGCTACCGCTCGTTACGAAGGGTATAGCCATTCACATCCATCCAAGATCCAGGGTTCCCTATCACCTGCTACAGCAATCACGCGCAGAAACAAACGCAGGATCACTGCGCACTCTTTTGTGCGTGGTGGGTTTAGGCGGGAATAGCGCACGCATAAATACGATGGGCGCCGTGACGATGCTCTTTTTACGCCGCTTGCTTGACTCCGTCGAATTATAGCGTCGTCTGCGATGGGTCTTCGAGCGAAATGGAGCATAGATGTTGCAGCTTGTAAGGTTTGCTGTGGTCGATGACATGTGACGAAGTGTTTCAGAACTCCTCACTTCTTGGGTCGGCGACTTGATGCGAAAAAAGAAGAAAAAAACGTGCAGCGCCGCTCGGTTGTTTTCACGTTCTGGCGACCACGATGCTTCTTTGAGTCGCTTTCAACTCGGTCAGGACACCCCCACACCTCGTGAGTGGACTGCGGCGTCGTCGGGATCGGGATGGAGATAACCTGGAACGAGAGACAAAGCGAACGGTCGATATGAGCTGGTGCGAAACTTTGAACGAAATCTAAACACAGTTTTAAGCGTCCTTTCTATATGCTTAGCATGTATGGGGTTCAGCTCTTGGCGCTTTTGCGTCCGTGGTAGTTAGCCTCGACGGTGACGTCACGATGGTGACGTCTCAGGGTTCATGTGACGTCATCTGAGTTTTAAAAGTTACCATGACGTCATCACGTGAGCGCCACGACGTCACATGACTTCATGAAGACGCATGAAGCTGATGACGTCACGTGGCCACCTCACCTAATGTCAGGCGACACCGTGACATCAGGGCCTACGTCACGAGATTATCTCGGTTGTGGAACTCACGAGGAGCTGGCTCTACCCACCTCACTCAGTTCAGTTCATCTCCCGCCGTTTGAAGCGCCATCTAGATTACCGTTTTAAAAGCACGTGTACCATAAAGTATGGTGGGACGTCATCTAGAAGCTGTGCTTCGAAACGTACGCATTCCAAGAACCAATTTAGCTAATCTAATAATGTTCTTCAGAGTACCTAATAAAATTATGATAATCTAAATAAGACAATCATTTACAGATTTATTTATAGGTTTATATGGAAAACCAGCTGTTTTGTTTCATTTTCAACTCAGCGTGTTTTCAAATATTTTTTCATCTCATTAATTGTTTTTATAATAAAAAGGGCTAGTTTTTTTCGTCATGACGTTTTAAGATGTAATAACTGTATTTTATAGCAACTAAACACTTAAGAAACGAAGGGCGTAGCGCCTCCTAGGCATCTAAACATCTCTCCGCAGCTAATGACGTCCCGGCATAATCCTAGAAAAATGTCCAAGGACAAATCATCAAGAAAGAAGCGTGAGAAAAAAGTAAGCCACGCCTCGCGATTCTTGCGTCGTCAGAGACTCGAGCAGTTTCAAGAAGATTTATATTTTAAATATCATCATGAGAAGGCAGCAGTTGGAAGGAAACCGACAGGGAATTTAACGCGCCGGTTTCATACAGCCGTACTTCTTTCTATACCCACGACGACGAAAGGGTTCACGAGACACAACTAACATTTCTACTGACTCTTCACGGGGGAGTAAAACGACCCTATAACAAAACATGGTATGAAAATAACTCCGCGTTTCTCTCGCACTGCAGTTAGAAAAGCAAAACATATGCCCAACCTTTTCAACCTCCAGACAAAGAAAAAGAAGAAAAAAAATAAGTACAGCGAGAAACAATTTTTATGAAGTTTCTCTCACTCTGCGGATCTATACTAACTGGGATTTACGCCTGACTCCGGTTGTAAACAGGAAAGCGCGGGCGACCAATATCGTCGGGCACAGCAACCGAAACGAGTTCCGTAATCAGCCACCAGGGGCGCGCTGGTACCTCCCCTTCTCTTTCCCCCTTTTTATTTTTCGCGTGAGCGCCATCTAGGGGCGAGTAGTGAAACGTAGTGTAGTATAGTTGTGGAGGTAACCACGCTCGACCGGACATGGACGCGACGTCTGAGCTCGCGGTTCTTTACGGTCCCGAGATTTACGACGCAACACAGAGGTGCGTCGCTGGCTTTTTGATTCGGGTCACGCGGGAGATACCTCAAAGCAAAGCAAAGGGGGGGGGGGGGGGGGGCGACTCTTGTCTAAATATATACCTTAGCGCGGTATCAGCGTTGGCGAAACACTGTCCACCCGTGTAGGTGAGAGGTGGTGTCGGTGTTGTTGCCGACGCGTGTTGCGAATATGGTAGCCAGACCGGGAATTCGAGGTGTGACCGAGCTGTGTTGAAGAGAGGCCATTTATCGCGACTCAACTGCTATTGGGGTCGAGGCTCTCTGAACGTGACGGGAGTTCGCAAAAAAGAGGCGATTGCAGTTTTCGCTGCATGCAGCGTAGAGATGAAGTCGTGCGTCATCCTGCCGCCCGCTAGGACTTTGCAATATATCCACTGTGTTGGTGTTTATAAACGAGCCGGGGCGTTCCCGGGTTGCTGTAGGTACCGCGAAGGCTCGATGGCCCAATTTTTAAACATCGGATTATCCGCGAACGCTTATATTGCCCCGATTTAAGAGTGTTTCCGACTGCTCGACCCGGGTAACACACTCTAAAAAAAAAGGGAGTAGTACTTCCCCCTTTAAAGGAGGAACTGGCGTGTATCATATATTGCTCAATGAAGGGACTACATTTTCTCCTTCAAAACGTGGAGAAAATTTCCTCCCTTAAGAAGGGGGAAAGTCGCCAAGCATTTGTGCTTGTGGAGACAACGTTCCTCCCCTAAGGAGGGAGGAAAATTTCCAGCTTTTTTCACCCAATGGAGGAAACTTTCTCCCCTCGTATAACTAATATAGCTTCCACCAGATGGCACTCGAAACTAAAAAACAAAAGTTGGAGAAGCGCCATATTGAACGCTACCATGTAGCGTTCGAAAGCCGACTTTTGAACGCTACATGTTAGATACACATGCATCACTGAACACACAGTTTTTCTGCGAATAGGCTTCTTGCACCTGACATTACTTCCGGACACGTTACCAAGCAGCGTGTTCGAAAACTACAACATGCAACGTCAATAAACCGTCAGCGTCCCCGCCGGGAACACCTTCCGCTGTTTTTCCTATTCGCATGCGCGTAAATGATTCCTCGTTCGTGTTGCCTTTGCTGCGGGTAAAATCAGAAGCTAGCAGACGGCTCAGTCGACGACAGTACTCAAGAAGTGCATTCGGGGACGTATTTTGGAACACTCTAGTACTATTTCACGGTCATACGAATGGCGCAACCATCGAAATATATAATAAAATACACTGCGCGGCAAATACATTGAGCATACTGAAGTGTTTTAGTAGAGTGTCACCAACGGTCACCGCCTGTGCGATACGGCTTCTGGCGTGCGTTTTAGAGCTTGTTTCAAAGTGGCAGCGAGAACTTATGACAGCAATGCCGCTTCGTACAGTTGTTCATGGTAATGCTATGCTAAACCTACGCACTTTTTGCTCAAAGTCCATTGCGTCGACAAAGTGAGGAAGAGGAGGAAACGAGAGCGCTCGAGGATGTCAGAACGCCATGCTCTGATTGGAAGGAATAGTGGGTACACCTAAAGCTAGCAGCCTTTGTCTCCACTGCACTCGGCGAACGCGTTAGATTGCAAAAGCCAAACGCCGGACGTAGGCGTTCCGCGTTCTAACGCGTCCGTCGAGGGCAGTAGAGACAAAGGCAGCTAGCTTTATGTCTACCCGCTATTCCTTCCACCAAAGCTCGGCATTTCTTACTTCCCCTCTCCTCTCCTCCTCTCCTCCTCCTCTACCTCACTTCATCGGCGCATAGGGTTGATCTGGATTGATCTGCTAACTGCTCACAGCCACGTTCTAAAGCGGTTGGCATTTTGTGGAGAGGGCCGCCCGAACCCCATCCCCTTTCTCCCAAAATTTAACAAAAACAAATAATTCCCTGTTACAAAATTTCGAGGCAACCTTCTGCACCGCAAGCAGAATATTCGCACTTCAATTATGCCGCCATTTGTGTTTGTGAAGTATATGCCGCTTTTGGAGTACATGTTTAGCGTTTTAGCACTGAAATGGATATCGCCCAGAACGTTATAACCGGTTGTTTTCTTTTTCTCCTGGCGCAAGTGATAATTTTCCGCCCGCCTTAAGCTACGAAGTTGGTTACAAATAAATCGATTGAAACTAAATATTTTTAATATTTTTCGCGGGCTCAATATTTCGCGAATGAGGTCGAAGCTGAAGTTTTGGATTAATTCTCGGGTTCTAATTTTCGCGACGCGGTGGGATCTCAATATAAATTCGAATGCGTTTACATTTTACCAAAATTGTTCGCGGGATCTATTTTTCGAGAATTGTATTTGATTCGCGAAATTCACGAAAATTAGGTCTTCGCGAAAATTAAGTAATTTACAGTAAATAGTTTTTGAGACAGTCAGTAGGTGAGACGATAGCCTTATCAACATCAAATTGAAAGAAAAATATTCTCGAACAAGGGTGCGCTGTTCTCCCTGTAAATCATGAGCAACCAACTCGCCCGAACCTCTGTGTTAACAAGCAAAAAAGAAGTTTCTAGACGTCTGGTTTACTGAAGAACACTCATCGTCTATGGTTGTCAATAAACTGAAATAAGAGCATTTTCAAATTACTGGTATAACACATAAAATATGAAATTTGATAGCGATAGCACTAAAAAGGACATATTTCTTACTGTTTTATTCAAAGATTGGATATGGAATACTAGTTTGGGGTACGGCAATGAGGAATGACATCAAACTATAAAAAACACTAATTATCAATCAGAGACAAATTCTTGGAATTTGTGAAAATTATACAGGCGATACAAAAAAATTTGAGCACCGCACCACTCTTCAATAATTATAATATGTTAGAAGAAAACCCAATATATCACTTCAATTAATTTTAATGGATGGACCAAAACAAGCTTTACTCGTTACTCGCACAAGTTTCTATTTCATACGCATGACGAGACCCAAAACGCAGAATTCCAAACATCCGAACTAATTGCGGCACGCAAATACTATCAGATTACCAAATCATTATAGTACCCAGGTATCGACAATAATCAAAGTAGCCCGTTTTCTAGGTATAAACAAGATTGTAGCCGATCCCTTGTTTGCAATGATATCGCATTTTCGTTTTCTTCAGATAATATAATCTTAATACAATTGGACAATACACATATTTTTTTCTGGCATTCTGTCTAGCATTGCTCTCAATGTTTTTTCATATATGATTTGATGTCTATTTTTGTGATCTCATTGTGTATCTGCAGTGTCAGGAAATTATGTTAAAAATTGGGTTGTATATATACAGATATGTTTTTATGAATATTCCACTATAATTAGACTTCCATGTATTTCAGAGCTTATGTTTTCTGAATAATTGTTGCTGCTGCTACGTGACCAGACAAGTGTTGTCTTGTTTTCTTTTATCTATATTATGTATATATTTTTAAGCTGTCGAACTTAACTTGGAAAAGGGGGGGGGGGGGGGGAGGAACGCTGTCAGGCAAGATGCCTTTTTCTCAGCCCCCTCAGCGGATAAGACACGCAACAGAAAAATAAATATCTGAGCTGCAGGTCACGATGCTGTTTGAAACTAAAATGTTTCCTTATAAAAATATGTTTTAAGAAGTCGCCAGTAAAACGTTTAACGTTGAGAGCCTATATACTTTCGATTTATATGAGGCACGAGTGAGACAAAACAAAATGCAAAAGAATATCGCAATCAATAAAAAAAAAAAGAAAAAAAAGTTCGAGAAATGAAAATAAAGCGACCCATCGCTATCGTAATCGTAATGTTTAAGTAAATTTCTTTTTTAAGTAATAAAAATAAAATTCGCATCAGATGCAAGCAATTGACCTTTTGCTAAATTACCCAAGAACCAAAAAGCACGTTTCAAGCGTAGTTACACGCGCTGAACGAGCTGACGTCTGCAGAAGTAACTCTTCAAAAGCAAAACCTAAAACAAATTGCATCGTGCACGCGCGTTCGTCAAGGCCTTATTTTGATTTTGTTTTTAAATTATTTTATACGAGAAATATGATTTCAGACGGCGCGTGTACGCTTCATTCCCAGCATTCTCCTTGATGCTTGGGCAATTTAGCAATACGTCTATTTAAACTGGGAAATAAACTTTGCAGTAAGCTGCATAAATTATTAAACGAATGAATGATATATTAATGAAATTAAAAACGTTCCGGCGGCCCGGTAATATGAGAGGAGCAAAGGAGGCACCCAAGGAATACAAACAGATTTTCGAACATTCCAGCGGCTTAGCGCAGTAATCCCGCGTAGGAAAACGACGTAATATGCGAGACAAAAATTAGTATCTAGACAGAAAAAGGAACAACGAAAACTTAAAAAAAAGGAAGCGAAAAAAAGAGAGAACGTAAAGGATTTGAGAAAGAGAGAAAAAGAGACAGTATGAGAACATCCGGGGACTTCTACTCGGCTGCCTCGTCACTTCCGCGGAAGGCGAAGGGATGAACAAGAGATACGAGATTGGAAAGACGGAAGAGCTAGGCTGGGAGACGAACACCGAAGGAAGCAGACATGCAACAGAATCCAGAGTAACTTACAAAAACGAAAAAGTAAAAGAGAGACACACACACATACACACACACACGAAAGGAAAGAAAAGAATCCAGGAGCGAATATCTTCCGCAGTCTTCGTTCCTTCGCCGGGCCCTGGTTTGGATCCTGCGGATTGGGTTTGGCCTCGCTAATCCTCTCGGGGATTTGGGCCTATAAGAAAACCAAACCCCCGTCGAGACTTGCCGAGAAACAAGTCTGGGCGGCCAAGAAGATCACGAAGAGGCAGTGCAGGGAGCGCCCGAAACGAGCAGATGGACGAACATGATGATGCAGCACTTAATAATCGATGCCAGCGCCCCGGAAATAGCGTCGGAGGAAACGGGGATTAAGGGAAGTGGGGAGACGGGGAACGGATATTCGGGTAATGAACTACGGGGCTTCCTTCTTCTTGGATAATGAAGGGATGTTACGTTTCCTACGGAGAGGAGGTCACGTTAAAACGGGTATGTTATGGAAGCGTGCAAACGATGAAAAAATGAGGGTTCGTTTTTTTTTTGCGTCGATAGAGAACTCAATCGAATTCTTTGGAATCGAATGGAGGGTTTAGGAAAAATACATTGCTAGTAGAAATCGGAATTTGATCTGCCTGTCGGGGAAACGCGAACATTATGATGTATTTCGAAGCTTTCGTTTTTGTTTGTTCAAGTGGGCTAATGTGCGGGCTGAGACTCTACTTTAGAGACAACATTCTTTGGCATTTCCGACGAGATGAAAATGACGGGTGCGTAATCTTAATATTCGCTCAAGCACGTGTTCCTATACCTTTGACGGCATAACCACCAAACGTTGTGTCACAGTAAATGAGACCACAGCAAAGTGTTAGAGTGGGCCAGTTTGTTCATCATGCATTATGATGTGTGGCGTGGTTCGAACAGCGGGACAAGCGCCTAGAACAAAGTTTTCTGCTCGCCATGACTGGTACTTTCCACTTCTCCACTCGACTCGACACCGGCATTCGCTCTGCTACAGTGAAGAAACTGGAAAGAGCTTTTTGGGAGAAACTTGTTCTGCTATTTTTAAATGCAAACACTTCCTAATAAAAATGTCAATAGCATCATAAAAATGAAAGAGGTATGGCCGGTGAAACGCTTATTATTTAAGCTTATCTAGCCAATCTGCTAAAGTTCCGGTATTACTAGATAAATAAGAAAGAGACCAAAAGAGGAGAAGGGGACTGTAATGTTTTGGTATCTCTTTCTCCTGGAGTATTTTCTTGGCTTTCTGTTTTTTCTAGTATACTACGACTACGTTTATTGAGAAGCATTCGTACCCGGACTAGAATCCAACAGAAAAAAAGCTCGCGTAAGAATATTCTAATGTATCACTGAAAACAACTCGCCTCAGTCTAAGCAGGAAGGTTAAAGAATAGTGTGGCCGGTGAAACTCTTTCGATACAATAAACTGCCTTATGTGACTTTCAACCAACGTTACTAGATGGACCCAGCTGTGGAACTTCCGCTGAAATTAGTGAGCAGAAGCTCATCATGCCAATCAGGCTTTAGCGTCCATTGTTCGGCGTTCAGCTAGCGAATCGCCCACGTCACAGCGTCTATGCAAAATTTTGCTGTGTAGCCATTTTTTTCTATTTCGCTCCAGGCCCTAAAAGTAGTACGATAGTGCACACCGACGCCGACAACATCACATTTCAATGGTTTGTTGATGTGGGACGCGGCGCTTTTTCCACACCCGATGGCGCAGGCGCTGCGCTGGTGGCGTGCCGCTAGAGGCGCTTAAGTTTGTTTCCAAACATTAGTATTTCTATACACCTTTCCAAAAAAAAAAGGCTCCTGGGCGGTTTTATTGTTAGTGTTTTTGAGTCGGACATGATTTGCTTGTTTTCGGAAGCGACGAACATGGCCGTTCTGGGCTGAGGAGATCGCACGCTGGGCCGAGGATTTGAAAATATACAAATGGTGTATAGTGTCTTCCCAGCTGAGTTCGCGACATCGGGGTTGTGCCAGGTAGAAAGTATCACTTCCAGTACGCTCACGGGTGCAACCCCCCCCTCCCTTTGCTGATATCAGGCAAAGAGCGCGCACCTGGCTTTTGTCGGGCAGCGGTGTCCTGTTGGCGGGGACGCCGCTGCACATTCCTCACCATAGAACTTGGTTCGCCTGTGTTGTCGGATGTACAGCTACCCAGCTCTTGTAACAATATCTGACTCGATTAAGTCTTAAGGTTGAACTTCGTGGGACGAATATTCTGCGAAAATTGACGAATTTTGCCCGGTGGCTTTTGCTCTGCGCTTGGTGTCATAACAGTAACTGCTAACACCCTAAAAAAAAATCACGTGCGTCTACTTTTTCGGATAACACTCGGAGAGCCAATCATCGCAACCTACGAAAGCAGCTAAGCGAATGACGATGCCGAAACACATGTTTAGACCAAAAACGCACTCTGAGTTGTGATATTAAGCTATGCAAGCATGACGTCTGGCATTGCTTAATATCACAACTCAGACTGGGTTTTTCGGTCTAAACCTATGTTTTGGCATCGTCATTTGCTGAACTGCCTCCATCAGTTGTGGTGATCGGCTCTCCGAGTGTTGTTCGGTAAAGTTTAGAGTGCACGTCGCGCGCTAAGCGAGCGTGCCGTCAGGCGACGTTCGTCAGTTGTTCGTTGCATAATTCGGTCGATGGAATTCTGCTATTAGGCAGGGAAGCTGACCCCTCTGCACATGAGTCGGCTTCCCTATATATTACAGTCACCACGAGGCTGTGTTGTGTGTGATCGAGTAATAAAGAGTGGACATCCACATAATTGGATGTCACCACGCACAACCACAATTATCAGTGCCCTTTTTTTGCATAGTCTGGCGAAAATCTGCGGATTTTTTTTTCAAGCTTCGCCATGGCTGCGATCTCTTTCCGTGGATCACAGTGATTTGCTCCACGAACACAATGCCGCAAAGCGGTCGCACGGGCATTATTTACAAAGCGTAAGTGGCAAATTCAGTTAGGTATACCCATCCTTCTCCGTGATCGCCTCCGAAAAGACTTCCTTGGCCATCACATTTCCACCGAAACGAGTTGCACTCTTTAGCTCACTGTCTGTTTCGCGAACAAGAGAAGGCGTCGTGCCACGCAGGCCTTCCCTACTTGCAGCACCTTTCCAGCACGCCGTTAGTATTCGCGGCGTAGCGCCGACGGCTTCCGCGCACTTTAGCGCACAAACTGCATCCGACCGGGTCGTCCGTTCCACTCTGCAATTCGCTCCACGGCAGCCACTTAGCTCAACTCCGTTATACCGACCTCATGACGGCGGGTAGCCCATAAAATGCTTTGGAATGGTATATGTGTTTCTTTTTCTTTTATTTATTTTGCAAATGCTGCCTCTAGAGTGGATGTGAGTATACAGTTTAGGCCAAGAGGTGCGCAGACTGCCTGATGGCGAAAGAGCCGGGGGATAGGGGAGTTCGGTGAGGACTTTGGAGTTGGCGGCGCCGTTGAAATTGGCCTCCTCAAAGAGAGGACGGGATTGCGTACGCTCCTTTTCTTTTTCGAAGAGCACTTTCTACTCTTTGGCAGTAAATGACGTTCGTACTAGTCTGCTTTGCGTCGAACTGATTTGTTGCGAGTCTGCTTAAGTGTCTGCTAAAAATGAGTGCTCGAGTCTATAATGTGGGCACTGGAGAATGTATGCGGACATTGCTATTCATACCAATTAGTATAATTGAGGTGTAAAATAAGACAAATAAAAATAATTATGTTTCTGGTATAAAAACAAAAATATTTTACGTGTCTAGAGCGTGAAGCCAATTTTTGATTCGTCAATCTGGCAAGAAAATTTTATTCATAAAAGTGGTTTCATGACTAGCACAAAACCAAAAACCGAAAATGCGTTTCCTCATTAGGTTAAGTGCCAATTTTCGTGTGATCTCGCACCAGCTCAAAATCAGGCCCTTTAATTAAGCCGGGTCACACTGCTTATAGGGTGTATTCACTGAGCGGCATATTTGAGGGTACTTTTTAGAGTGCATGCTCAGCACGAGCTCACATTAATAGGGAGTATTCACTGGCGGTCATATCTGTGTGCGCGGCTGCTGAGCGCGTGGTAACGGCGAGTTTCTGCAGTTGTTTAGCAACGTGCATTCTGCACCATCAAGATTGCCGGTCTTAACAGGCTACTGATATGAGCTCGATCTGAGCATGCGCTCTAGGCATCGCACTCAAATATAGCGTCCAAGCGGCGAGATGTTTTGGTCGCTTCTTCCTATGGTTGCCTCTCCTGACGTCTTTACCTTACAAACAGCTAGTTCGATGATTTTGTAATTGGTACGATGGAAGCTTGAAATCGGTGCGCTCTGAAAGCAACACTTGCAACACCGTCAAAGTCTGAGTTCTTACATCATTCTTATTTCCGTTGATGAGACATCCTTTGCTGACGTCGAACTCAGCAATCGGCCAATCGTGGCAAGCCAACCGCAGCGATGCTTGTTATCGCTCACGTCACCAATAGGCTGATAAGACCGGCAATTTTGGAGTATTCACTGGCGGACATCGCTGTGTGGACGACTGCTGACCACTTGCTCATGGCGAACTTCCACATATCTTTTGCAACGTGACATCCCGACCATCATGATTGCCAGTCTTAGCAGCTTATACTTCGTTTCAGCTTGGGTCCAGACGCAGCCGATGCTACAAGCGCGAGCTCCGGGCTTCAGCGTCCCTGCCAAGCACGCGCGGTCGTGCAGTGCAAGAACTGGTCCAGGGCCACATGCTCGCGCTCGTAGCATCGGCTGCGTCTGGACCCAGGCTGAAACGAAGTATGAGTAGAGTGAGCCCGTTCTAAGCGGGCGCTCTAAACATCGCCCTCAAATATGGTGTCTAGGGAATACCCCCTGTTGCCGACGTGAGCGTTCGAAAGCGTAGCTGTGATCGGCCTTCCACGATTGGCCGAATGCTGACTATGACCCACGGTGGAAGAAATACATTTAGGTGGTGACTCTGGCCGCTCTTCCCGCGAGGAGCGAGCGACCAGATCGTGTTCGGAGCTAGCATCGAACCAGGACTATGCTCTGTTTCACCTTATGATGCACCGCAGGAAAGGCTACAAGCGCGAGCCCCTTGCTCCTGGGCATATCCCGGCGGCACAAGCTCGTGGACTTAAGAGTGGCTGCCAACGCTATGCGCTCGCGCTTCTAGCCTTCGCTGCGGTACAACATAAGGTGAAACGAAGTATAAGTTACTTCCGCGCCGCCGCAGAGGGTGCTGAGGTGTGAGCACCGTGGGTATGAGGTCTCTCCTCGGCGGCCACGGTTTCGGGGGCGTAGCTTGCTCGCCTTTTTCGCGGTGTGGTGGTGGTGTGCGGCCAGTGGCTGGACTCATGTTTTGCTTTGGTGCTGTGTTGATCAAAGGTGCCACCATCGTGCATGAAGGTGAGCCTTAACCCGAAGAAGAAGTTATGCTATAAGGATTGGCAAGACGTGCTTTGTTCCCAACTGCAATTCGGGGTACCGCAACTGTGCAGAGCGAGTGTCCTTGTTGAAAACCCCATCGAATGACGCTCGCCTGGAGCTAGTGGCGTCGCGCAATCCCGAGGACCGATCGCAAGTTACTACCTAGTCTCCTCATCTCGTTGGCCAAGTGAAGACCAAGCGTCACAGTCTAATTTCTGTCGAAGACTGGGAATGCGAAGATGTCCTGACAGAAAAGGCTGAAGAAACCGAGGCTGTGGACTGCATACTATATTGTGTAACTGGATTTTTGAGTGTGAAAATGAAAAAAAGCTACACGCTGCCCTGCATGCCGATCCGCTTTCAGCATCTTCAAAAACACTTCTGCTGAAGCAGCACTGACAAACGTGAAGAACAAATGAGGCCTTATACACCCCAACAAGAACCTTTTCCAGCTACTGAAGAAAGCGGAACAGTTTTTTGTGCAAAAATAAAAGCCACCAGACTGTCTACTGGGACACAATCAACAGTGTTCTTGACACATGCACAATAACGTTTCCATGCGCTGAACACAAGGAAGAAAACAGTTGCCCAGTTGCTCCACTACTACTTCAGCATGCGAATGCGACAACACTGGCAGCATATTACCATGAGTATGAACAAACAAGCTCAAGAAAAGAAGAAATCAGCAAAGCAGCGCTCGTCTTAGTTTAAGAGCATGGGCGAGAAACACTGGTTGTAGGAGATTGCGTCCTTTGCTAGTATGCAGTGAATTCAACTTTTGTGTACATTTTAAAGGGAAAATATTTGTCAGGTATTTTGTTACAGATGAAAAGTGATATATGTCCTATAACCGTTACTACTGTTTGACTCCCAGTCACTCTGTCATCATGTCAGTCAGTATTTCATCATACTCTGTCATTATTTCAGTCACTATGTTATCATAAATATATATTTTTCTGCGCACAAGGTTTGTATGTTCCACAGTTCAAGTTGACATTGTATGTATAAACAATTTGTAATGCTATAACCTTTATGCGCATGTAAAGAATTATGTTGGACCCCACTATGCAACATTATCAGAATTTTTTTTTTAATAAGAAGGCAGAAGCAGGGTAGAAAAAATCACCCGACCTTCTATAAAGCCACGCAATGTGTGTAAAAAATTTATGGAACTGTTACCAAACATGCTGTTTGACAAAACATGCAAGCACGACCCAGCTGTTTGCTCTAAATTAATCTAAATATTGAAGGACCAGTAGATTATGCCGGGAAGTTTTATATTTATACGAGTATTTCTGTCACGTTATCATCGGAATGTTCTCGTTTAAAAAAAACAGGAACCGCGCGGGCGAAAAGGCAATCAGTGCCGGTGTGCCAACGTAAATCCATCATTTCAATACACTGTACACAGGGACCGAGTAAAGAATGCATAATTTCCTTCACAAGCCCTCTATACAAGCCTTCACAAGCCCCTCTATACTTGAACGCCATCTATCCCCGTGCGCGTGAAGCGCGCTCGCGCGCCGAACATAATGTGGTCGCCGCGTGAGACAAAGAGTCATCACCTAAATGTATTTCTTCCACCGTGCTATGACCTCAGCAAAAGATTTATCGTCGACGGAAATAAGAGGAATCTAAGAACTTCAGTTTTGACGGCGTTGGCAGTGTTGGTTTCAGAGAGCAATGATTTCAAGCTTCCACCCTGCTAATTACAAACACCATCAAACTTGGTGTTCGCAAGGTAATTACGTCACGAGAGGGAAACATAGGAGGGCGCTACCAAGGCATCTCGCCGCCAATAGACGATTGCAAGCAGGGCATCTGGCTGCCGCCATCTTTCTGCTCGTGCGGAGAAGTGCGTGCATTTTGAAGCTCGCCAATGCTACGTTCACACGCACGCTGCACATGCTTGCACGCATGGGACACCAGTGAGGCGCCATGATTTCAATTGTCTATACATCATAGGAATGACAGTCTGCATGCAGGTTCGAACCCGAGTCAGCGCGAGATCCGTGCTCCATTTTCCACTTAGCAATGAGTCCAAGAAGAAAATTTGGCACCCGGCCTTCGAACCATGGATAATGCGGTGACTCGTGCTGGCAGACTGTCTTTTGTATTATGTATGAGCAGTGTGACCCCGGCTTTACGCAACCGTTATGCAACAGAAGAAGTAACAATATAAGGAGTATTCACTGGGCGCCATATTTGTGGGTGCTGTCTAGAGCGCACGCTCAGAACGGGCAGCATTAGTAGGCTGCTAATACCGGCAATCCTGATGCTGTGGAATGCACGTTGCAAAAAGAACCATGGAAGCTCGCCATCAGCACGCGCTCAGCAGTCGCGCACACAACTATGGCCGCCAGCGAATACTTCCTATAGACCTTTCCAAAAAAAGCGTGTGGCCGGTGCCATCTTGACTGTTCGTGCGTATGGCACGTGCTTTCCTCGCTTTCCGAAGCGACGAACACGCACGTGCGGAGCTGTGAAGACCGCACGCGGGACTGTGATTTTGCTAACATTAGAAAAGTAGGGTGCCTACATGTCTGTCTGTCTCAGGGTGAAGACATCCATTGTTGCACTGAATCTGCCAGCGCGTGACGTCTCGTGCACTCGGTGCGTGACCTGGGCGCTAAAATGGCGTCTATGCATCAGCCAAAGCTACGCGCTCGAGCTGAGTGACACCGGATGGTGCGCACTTCAAAATGCATAAAAAAACGATTGGGCGTAAAAATGGCTGAGATGTCACCACTCAAGCAAAAGCGCGCGCTTGTATGAAGGCACTCTATAAAAAAGTGTATTAGCGCCGAGATGTTTCGTTGGCGCCCTCTTATGGCTTCCCTCCGTGACGTCACGACTGGGATTTGCCTTGCCGTGACGTCACCAGTTGTTATTCTGGCTACTTACCGTCGGTTGCGACGACGAGTTCGATGGTGTGTTTAAAAAGCACAGTAAAAGCTAGGAGCCATCGCAATCAGAAAATAACACCGTCAAAGTTGACAATCTGACAGTGCTCATATGCCCATTGTTTGGCCAATCGTGGAAAGCTGACCACAGCGACGCTTTTGGCCGCGCACGTCGCTAAT
>JAZHYW010006221.1:0-146633 GCA_037355805.1 Ixodes ricinus
ACGAAATAAGCGCAACATATAGGTCAATATTATTATTGAGCTGGGGCGATTCCAAAATGCGCTCCTGTTTTGAGACGCCGATTCCGGATTAACAACATGTATTGGCATTGCTTAAAAAACGTCGGAACGTTTTTTTGCTCGAATGAATGTTTTATTTTGTGACATGGATGTTCTTTCTAACCTCTTCAAAATGTTTTTGGGAGTTCAGTGTTTCCACAGAGAGTGTTGCATGACGCTGTGTTCTAGAGAAAAGTTTTATCAGAATCAGTCTTGTGCCTATCTTAAATACTCTACTCAAAGTCCTGTATTTCAAATACTTATAGTAGTATTTCGGTATCTGGCAAATACAGGTTTTTAAGTATGTGCTATTCTATCCTAATTGTATTTCTTACTACCTTGTACTCGAGTATCTCAAATGCATCTTTAAAAACTTCGGAAATATTAGTCGCCAGTACAATCTCCAGAACTAGGGATCGTCGGACTCCAGGGCAAAGCTGAACCAATTGCAGAGTTAGAGGCAAGCGACCAAACGCAGAACAGAAAACAAGGCACGCGTAAAACAACACAGTCTCCGAAGGCCATCAATAGACCAAACGCATATCTAGAAGTGCACCAGCCTTTATGCGTCCTCCTGTTCTTTGTTTGTCTTTCAAGTACGGTCCGAATGGCACGTTATGCTGGGAGCTAGGAAAGTGCTGTAACGTCATCGGGATTTTACACCTTTTGTCTGAAAGCTAGAGAGGTTTAGTCGAGTAGAAGATTGTGACGCCAACGCTTAGTACGATCATAATGCATGACCATTTTCGGAAATCACCTGCACAAAGGGTTCTGGTATGAAAATGAGCGATCAAATTTCTAAGGGAGCGCGAACACTACCTCGCCCTGCTGGTTTTATTGAGCTGCAGTGACCTACATTGGGCTTCCCCAAAATCTCTTGTGTGCCTATTGTGACTTAACTTTGTATCCCAAGTTCGTTCGAAGCGTATCTCTTATCTCCTTACGAATGTACACATTGCTTCATTTTTAGAATCATCCAAAATAATTTTTCGCCAGGTGGAGCCAGGGATTGTATGTGGTTTTGTGGACACTTTCATGTGTTACGTTTGTTTCCCTCTTGATCCCCGTAATATATTTTTTGACAGTTTGAATGTTCAGGCGCTCCTCTTTGCCCTTGGCTGGGGAAACAAGCTACTAGCTCTTGGTTGTTGATCATCGGCAGAACCTGCTGATGTTTCCCTGTGCGTGCACGTTTGTTATTCACTGGTGTACTCATCATCGAGTCTGGCTGCTTGATCAACTTCTAGTTCGGCTGTTAAGGATATGCAATGCCGGACTATGTGTCAAGTCCACCGAATCGGGTCAAGGCATATCACGAACTTTTAAGGAATGCATCATGAGCTGAGCCTACCGTCAAGCTAAAGCACGTCCGTCGCCATGAGAACAATACGTGAGTTCCCCTTGTTCCTAAAATCTTTCGGTGTCCACTATGTTGCATATCCCGAATTATTTCAAGGTCAACTTCAATTGTAGCAGCTAAGTCGCTTCTTGAAAGTCGTAATGATCTCGTAATGATAAAAAAAGAGTCAACAGGCGGTGCCCTACTTGTGATGACTTCACTGAAAATCACATTATGCTGTATATTGTGATTTTCAGCGAAGTCATCACAAGTAGGGCACCGCCTGTTGACTCCTTTTTATTCTTGTACTGCCGGCTTGCAACATACTTGCCGAGTATCTTCGAAATTAATTCAATTACTTTTTCAAAACATTTGTAGCCTATGCAAGATAGATCGCAGTAAAAGTAACTTAAAAACTACTCTGAATACATTTTGAAATGTGTATATAGTATCTTAAATACGTTTGTGGAGTATTTTTCACAACACTGATCAGAATACTTTTTTTCTACAATATAAGAAGTACATTCTACAGTTCAATGATGCATTTGAGGCTTTGAACCTAATCTTTATTTTTCACCCATCCAAAATTTGGAAAATCATATGCTCCTTCTTCCAGTATAGTAGATGAGTCTAATGTGTGTCATATTGTTCAAGTCCATCCATAAATACTTTTACGTCCATTTTAGCCCTGCCAACAAACAAGCAATGTGTTATATTCCTGGATAAGATTTTAATGATAACGAGTTCTATCTGGTCAAGTCGAACCTGAAATTTCTGAAAATATATTGTTCTAAAAAGAAGGAATGAAATATCAGTGTACTAGAAAATGCGCACAAGACTCCGCAGACTCCCATCCACACAACTTTGCTCGGCATCACGCTGGACATTGCCACAGCAAAAATACGAGGCCTTCTTTCTGGCTACTGTCAAAGGCGATCTTACTTTATATCAGTTGTGACCCTTTGCACCTCTTCAGAGTCATCAGTCGAGTTCGATGCTCACGGTCTGCCTCAATGCGGCGCCGTTCTAGCGACAATTCTTTTTAAAGTTGAAATGATGCACAATTGTGTTCCAATTCATGATTTCCTCCCATATTTAGCCGGAGAAAGGAATTCTGCGTATAAGTATGCACCGATTCAAATCTTGCCGCTATATTTAGTGGAGAAACGCTTTCCCCCAACTTTAGTGAAATAGAAAGTCGATGCGTATTTACAAACAAATTTCGTTTTTTTTCCCGCTATATTTAGCGTGGATATGATTGCCGTTAACTTTAGTAATATAGGAAAATTGATGAAAAAATATTCACCAATCCAAGATTTCCCGCTAAATGTAGCTATAGAGAGGCGACCGACGAACGTACAGAATCTTACGCATTGTTCGGCACCTAAAATGCCATTTCATTTATATTATTGAAGCGACAAGGTATAAGAAGCATACTCCTCGACGTTGTCAATTTTGTTAATAAAGGGCTACACGAATTAACACTTTTAAATAAAGAAACGAAGTGTCCTCATTATTATCTCCGCAATAATGAAATGCCGCGAGCTCACAAACCAGAGCTTCCCATGGTGGGAAATTTAAAGACTTCGTGCAATAATTTTCGCGCACGCACGCAAAAAACAAAGTGACTACATCAGGAACAAAATAAGAACAAAATATAAGCTTCGCACCTTTAAACTTTTTTCTATTGCTTCAGATAGCCACCACAGCAACAACTAGCAACAAGAGCGCATGCGCGTCTTCTCAACGCAACGAGAAAATAATCCGCGCGCCAGCTCGTTTTAATGAGGGCATCCTAAGGAAACGGCATACTTTTAGTGTTTTTTTTTCTATTGCTCTTCTTTCTTTCTTTGCTTGTTTTTTTTTAAATTCATCCTAGATAAAGAAAGGCAAGTAATACATCTGAGCTACGTGGTACTGCCTTTCCGTGCATGCTTTCTAGGATATGTATGTATACTTTAGAAATAAACAGTTTTTGTGCATTGCTTCTGTATCAAGTCAGCTCGTTAAAACAGGTTTACCGACGTCAAACCGTTTTTTTTGTTTATAACTGTCACAAGAATCTTAACTTGACTGTGTACATTCGTTCTATGCATTCCACCGCTTTTGCGCTACGCGTTTTTCAAATGCTAAAAAAAAAGAAATCTCGGAAATCTTATATTTGGGGACAGCCATTGTGTGCTACGCAGTCAAGGCTAGCATAACTTCCAGAATCCTACAACTCCGCACTGCTGCGAGGGCGCTTGGCTTCATCTTGCGTCTTATTGGCGCTCGCTCAGCCAGCATGAACAGAGCTGAAGCACTACGGAAGCTACGCTAGCCCCGACAACGTACCACAAAATAGTTTATTCGGGCTGTACGGTGTGCAAGATCGTGTGATCCTTGCGCACCTTTTGTTTCCCCCGGTCCTCGAGCGATGATGGCGCGCGCTCGGCCGCTACTTGATCGCGCGTTTCTTGGGCGTTTATTTATGTTGCCCTATGATTGGTGCGCTCTTCTTCGCATGCCGATGCGACAAACAGGCATTTTGGAGCACTTGCTCGATGTATAGTCTTTTGACGTTTGTAGATTTCAAGCACCTCGAGGTTCACGGAACCTAGCCCTTCTTATTGTAATTTTCATTTGTAAAGAATTCCGTGGCCGGTTTTATAGAGAAAAAAAAACTCTTTGACTTGAGATCTGTGGAGCAAAAATGCCTGCGAAGTTGGTAAGAACGTGAGCTCCTGAGCCTTGACTTTACGTACCACTCTGCTTGTGCGCTAGCTTTGACCGTGCTTTATTTTGCCCATTCTTATCTAAGTCTCCGTTTCTGATAAGCCGGCCCCTTTGTTTACGAGATCTATCCTACTAAAAAAATAACCCCATAAAGTAACGGATTACAATTTGTTGAACCGTAGCTTCCAAGCGAGCAAAAGCAGCACGAGCATGTCGTATTGTCCGACACTTACATCATACGAATGCGTGTGCATAACATATCCACTGCAAGCGCTGCGCTCACTCTGATAGCTTCTTCCTCCGTCACAACAAATACTTTACTAAGTGAAGAAAAAAAAGCTTTGTTCGAACAGGAAGGCTTTGAATATGGCGACTGATTTTCACTCCGGACTTTAGGTTGAAAGGTAATATCATCGAAGCGGTACCAACCTGGCATTTTTGAAGGCATTTTTTTAACTGTTGCGTATTCACCTTGTTTTATGTACTTTCATGCCAACTACAACAGATGATAAGTAATAACATCTCTCGCAGTGGCGTCTAGAAAAAAAAGAGAAGAAAGAAACAAAATATTTGGGGATCGAGGTGACTGACGTCATTAGGGTGAAACGGTTGCAGATCAAGTAGCATTATCTAAAGGGTGTTTCTTTTTAAGAGGAACATATTTGTTTTAAAACTGTCGTAAAAACTATATTAATACTGTTTGTGCAAGTGAGTTACATGGCCAGGGAGACATAATACAGCGGGCTAATCGTCACGATAAGTCAAATAGTTACTTGCAATTTTGTACGGATCTCTTTAATTATTAAAAATAGACATCTAGTTTTAATTAGAAACTTGGTGAGTGTCATAAAAAACGACTACATGAGTAATTTTTAGAAAAAGGTAGAGCGGGTGTGAAGCGCAGTAGCTCGCTAAAGTTACCACTCGTGAAACGGGCCCCTGGTTGGGCGAGAAAACAAGGAGGGTAAGAGACGGAAAAAACTCGCGTGCGCTTTATTGCACCGGTAGCGATGCTCCTGCTGCACGATTTGTACCTTTAGCGCTCCACTGTGCTTCCCAAGCGCTCCAATTGTTTTAAACATGGCTTATCTAGTGGCTTTTGATGACGCTCAGGAAGTCTATAATTAAAAAAATTGAAAGACGTTTACAATTTTCTGTAATGCCTAATTAGAGCGCAGCTCCTGAGGAGAGGGAGGGGAGGGTCACGTGTGACGTCACGTCACGCGTGACGTCATCAGGGCAAAGTTTTCCCGTTAAATTTGGAAAAAGTTTTCCTCTAAATTTTGCGGGAAAATTTTCCCGCTAATTTTAGCTGGAAAATTTACCGCCATTTTTGAGCGGACAATTTTGCCCTCGTGACGTCGCACGTGACGTCGCGTGTGACGTCATTATGGGAAACGTCCCATAATGCACGCGGTTACGCCGACGGCGACGCCTCTCAAGCGGGAAACGGGCGCATAAGAGCTGCGCTCTAAAACACGTGTTTAGTTTCGGTCAACGTTACTAGAACCACTCAGTTGGGAAACTGCCATAGAGACTGCTCTGAAAAAGTGGCACCGATCCGTCCACGAGAACCGAGCTAATGGCGATCCCAACGCCGCCATTTCTCCCGCAGCGGCCAGTCCAGGAACTGCACGTGACTTCCATTTTCGTTGTGATCGGCCATTTTGGGGCCAGAACAGATACTGTTGAAGATGCGTCGAGGTACCGCCCCAACTCCCAAGCGGACGCGCCGCATATTACTACTGTGGTTAATATGCGCCTAACTCAGGACGCGCTACCTGAAATCACCGCTGAGGCACGGTTGTATAAAAACAATATTAATTATACTGCAAAACCTTACGAACTAAAGATTTTAGAAAACAACACACGCCCTCCATTTTGTACTAAACTCCAATAAAAGTTACTACAAAAAGATTTTTTTCCGTTAGTTTTTACGCAAAAACATGCTTTCTAAAAGCTCAAGGCGACCACAGTTAAGACAAATGATACAGAGTGGCGCTGTTGTCGTATTTAGCTCTGTCTCGGTGGACGCCAGTGGCCCAGGTTTCAAAGGCGAGTTTCCCAACTGAGAGTTCTAGTAACGTTGGTTTCAGTCATTAAAAATGTATTTAGCATATTTTAGTTAATTAGACGACTGCGTGTTACGATTATACCCTCCTAGTATGTCCCACTGGCAGTATAACAACCACGCTTGTACAAACTGCATTCGTGTAGGTTTCGAGCTTTTTTTTAATCTGTCACACTTAAAAGAGAAACACCCTTTATAACGTGATGCCTTTCTAGCAAGAAACAAAATGGAGCTTTTTGAATGTCTGAAAAATATTCCGCGTTATCGTATAATCACGAACATGTTCCTTGATAGCAGCTTGGGGACAGAAAACCAGCAATATTTTTCCCAAATAATTAGTTTGCATATTTGTTGAGAAGTGTGGGTCAATCGGTAAAAGAGAAGTTTATACTAAATTAATAAAGATGTACAGACCAGTAAGCAAAAAAAAGAGGAACTAGTGCATCAAATGCATTAGTGCATTTTAATATCTGGAACGAATGCACTAAGACATTCATTTCTGATATCAAACAAATTAACCTTATTGAGGGCTCTCTCGCGACGCCTTCCTAAGTTTGTCTCTGAAATGTTCTTGGTATTTACTCTGATCTTGTATAAGCCAACTACTCCTATTTGACTCATATTTGCGAACAGTCATGCAAAGTTTTAGTAACGTGATTATATTAGTTGAGCTTCTTCTATTAAAGCGCCAGAATATTTTGTGTTCCCCGTATGTCCATGTGTAACCAGGCTAATATTTGCAATGTTATCGTCTGGTTTGCTTGCAAGAGAAAAGAAAATTAAACGTTGTAAATGTTAAAAAAACGAAAACACGAGAATTTGATTGAACCTCACCATTGCAAGACAGTGTAGACTTCATAAATTAGAGATGAAGCCAGTTGAGTGCAATATTTAACTTTAACTTTCTACCGTCGATTACGCACTATTGCTTACACAACCGCAAGACGGTAACATAGCCATCCATACGGAAACAGGTAGAGGCAAAGGTTAAACCCAGCATATCTCAATCCTGCGAAACGAGCTTTCGTTGGACGTGGACAAAGCCGCTATCAAATTTTCGCGAGGACCCAATTTACGTGAATTTCGCGAATTGCCTACGATTTGCAAAAAATAGGTCCCCCAAACAATTCAGGTAAAATGTGGACATAATGAAATATATATTGAGATCCCACGGCGTCGCGAAAATTAGAACCCGCTAATTATTCCAAAACTTCAGCTTTGACTTAAATCGCGAAATATTGAGCCCGCGAAAGATAAGTCGTTTAAAGTATATACATATATCGGGTGTTCTATTTTAATTCGAGCAGATCTATTACAAAATATTCGTAAAAGATTCACTCATACGGTTTTCGGATGTGACTTGAACGGCCAAGGAGGCACTATGTAGGTTTCTAATCTTTGCGATAAGTCAGATAATTAGTTAAATGTTCTTAATTAACCTTTTGATTAGCAAAAATAATGACATAGTTTCAATCAGCAACATGCTGGGCAGAATCAAAACCACTATATCAGCCAATTTTTGAATGACTTGAAGCTCGTGGGAAACTCGGGGGTACACCAAAGTTACCACGCGTGCAAAAGGCGCAAAAGCTAGCAGTGGCGGAACGCGATGATAATCTAATCATGCGCATTTTACAACTGCTAGCTTATATATATATATACATATATATATATATATACATATATACATATATACGAGGAAGAGGACAAAAAGGAAAGGAAGAAGTTGAAATTGTCCCCAGAACTTAGAGAACTTACACAATTTGAACTGAATAAACTTGATGCTTACTATCACAAATAAATATGAGGCAACCGTTTCCATAAAATAAAAATAAAAACATCTTTCCCGAGACAACATTTTTTTTGACATCTTTACTTTTACTGTACTCTGGAGAATTCACGCCACTGTGTTCTGCGGTTGACTGCTCCGATGATGGCCACACGCGGGCCACTCGATACCCCGTTGCAATGTTCTGTCTGACAAGTCTAATACACCAGACATTATTGAGAAAAATTCTGAAACTCCAGGTCCTTCAAATGTGGCCAATCTGTTTGGGTCCTCTTTTCTGCAAGGGAAAAACGAATTTTACAAAAATTTTAAATTTCTGTCGACTCACTAGTCACATCAATGATATTCAATTTTTGGGCGACTTAAAATATTTTGGCCGGAATCTTAAATACAAGAGTTTTTACATGACGAACAGCGAGCGAAACAACACTCTCTGCCCAACCAGAGACGAAGGACGCTAGACTCATAAAGAAAAAACAGAAATCACATGTCTAAGGATGAGCGGGAGTCCATGAAGGCATTATTGGAACGAATCAACATTATTATCAGAAGGGCAAACAACGGCGGTGCTGTCGTGGTACTTGACATATTTGACTACCTCTAGGAAGGAAGGAGGCAATTGAACGATCATTCTCTTTATGAACCCCTTGGGAGTGACTCCACTGAAGAATAGAAATCTCTTCTTAAAAACACTATAGAGCAGCTTAATTATACTAAAATGCTTGACTACCGCGTATTCCATGAACTCATCCCTCTCGATTTATATCTTGACACACTCTATATGCTCTCTATAATTCACAAAGCCAATATCCTGGACGTCCAATAACCTTAAGAATTGGTACTGCCACCGAAAAGCTATCTGCTTATGTTGACAGCCCGATCAAAGAAATCTCGAAATCCTTTGATTCCTACCTAAAAAACACAAATCGGATCCTGAAACTGAAAGAATACGTTAATATTTCTCCTAAATCTCTTCTAGTCACGCGCGACGTGACTTGTCTGTATATGGTCCGCATTAAGTCAACAGTAGATTTGTACGAAAACCAAATTCCTGATAAATCCATCGATGGCAACACACTATCGATTTTACTCAGACTCATGTTAGAGCCAAAAAAACTTTGAATTCAACGAGCGTCATTACTTAGATGTCACTGGTACACATATGGGAACAAAAATAGGTCTAAACTGCGGCAACATCTTTGTGAATGTTGTTTTTTTACAATCTCGTTCTTTTTTCCCCAAAACAAACCGAATTGGCAATGCTGTATAAGCGCAACATCGACGACATATTTATAAGAACATATTCGTAGCCCTAACTTCTAAATTTTAACGACACTTTCAATCAAGTACACCATTCCATTCGCTTTTCTCACACCTACACCCACCTAAAGATAAACTTTTTATACGTAATGGTAAACATAAATTGCAGTAGGCTAGAAACAAACCTGTACCGGAAACCCACTCACCTTCAGCAAATTTCTAATTTTAGCGGTTTGCATCCACGTCAATGCAAAACGAGTTTTCCTTACAGCGGGGCACACAGCTAAAGACGCATTTGTTAGAATGAAGCCGGCTTTGCTTACGAACACAGACACACTACGTGATGTTCTGACCCACCAGAATTATCCGCCGCAAGTAATATATGATGTTATTAATCAGGGCCAAAGATCTAGATCCAGAGGGAATTCTTCCACGACATGAAACAGGTAACACCAAACTCCGCGAGACCAACCTAATACCAACCTTCTCGGCAAACCTCCCCAACATTAGTGGAATACTACGCTGGCATTATAATACATGAGAGCAGAGACATTTGATGAAGTTAGTTGTTCCTAAGGTAACACGAGCCGTATACAGGCGGGATAAAAATCTAGTTGACATTATAACCTCCTTCAAATTCACCTCTCCCCACAACAATGGCTCTGGTGCCTGCAACAAGCCGCAATGCGAATTATGTCCTCGAATGATTCCTACCAGCAAAGCCGCAAGTTTAAAATGCTAATTTTTTTACCAGATAAACGGTAACCTTTAATTGAGACTCAAACAAATGTAGTATACCTACTGCATTGCACACTCTACAGCATGCAGTACATTGGCCAGACAAACACCCCTTCCGGTTCCGTTTCACCAACCATAAATTGCAAATCAAATCTCTCCCTCACCTTCGGTTTTAAAGACACATGCAACCACCAAAGCACTTCATTCAAAATATAACAACTACCAGTCAGGCTTTCAAGCTCACTGTCACCGCAAACCTAGAAAATTTGTACATAATTTATAAATTTAACACTGTCTCCGATGACATAAATAAAAACAAAGGAAACTTGTCCGTCATCGAGCTAACTATAACGTAAATTATCGCCAAATAACACAATAATTATCCCTAAATACTAAAAAATGCGTGTTCAAGACTTTCTTGGTCCAATTTAATACATTCGACATGCGTTAATGGTTATCTTGAGCAGGCTTGTATACCGGTCGCCACTTTGCCCCGTGGCGCCTCCTTAGCCGCGTCGGCGCTCTCCCTCGTCCTCGGTGTCACATGTGGTCTTGCCCGATTATCAATGTTTTTCTCTCCGCTGTCCTTTCCATGTTTAGGTATCATCGAGTTTCTCCAATTTCCCGAAATTGACTCCGCCTTGTTTGGCCGGGACTCGAAACAGCGCCTTAAGTGCAGTGCTGCTTTTTTTCTTTATGTTCCCTGCTTGTACAATATGGTTGGCTTTGTGGAGGTTTCGTTGCAGTAATTGCTTCCTGAGCGCATTCTCAGTCGGCGTCTCCGCGGGTCGCTGCGCTGCCGCGAGACGGCCGCCCAGTCCGTTTATGCACAGTGCACTGTCGTGGTTGTTCCGAGCAGCAGGTTCCCGCTCTTTTTATTCCTTATTTCTTATATTTTTCGGTTCTTAAAATCTTGGCGTGGTGGCCCTCCTTTCTGTTTTATGTTCCGTGATTTCTAAGCCAAATGATGCTTTCCCCAAGCATTCCCGCGTGCACCCTATTTGCGATCTTTCCGCACAGCTTTGTAATGTGTCTGTTTTTTTTTAATGATTTTGTATCGTGTGTTGTCAGTTTGCCTTTCTAGTGTCCTCCTCTTCCTCGTTTGCTTCCTGTTCTCTCAGCGTGCTTTCGGAGTGTCAAACTTCATCACTTTTTGGGAAACCCCTGAAGAAGCTGGGTACTCCCGGCAAAACAGTTGGGTATTAAAGGTCAACAGGTTGTTCAACGGCGAAGCATTTATTCCTAGAAGTATTCCCGCGTACAAGCTTTCCCACTTTTATATATATATATATATATATATATATATATATATATATATACACGCAGAGGGCGAAAGAGGGTGTAGAAAACCGAAAGGTTTGCCTTTAGCGACAGCCTTACAGCACTTCTTTGGTCAGGTTGGCTTCCCCCATTAACACTAATGGTGTGGTGGAGCTTGCTTTACAGTCGCGGGTCGCGTTCCTTCAATGATAATAGGGGGAGTGCAATGAAGTTCAGTTTAAGAGTTCCTTTAAAGGTAGGTATACAGAAACTCTAGTTCAGTTAGACTACCAGCGATATCGATTGCGTGATTCTCGGCACTTATAAAAAGTTTCACGCACACGCGCCATAGACAGGCTACCAATAAAAGGGATATATATTTTACTCACATAATTCTGAGTTTTGATTTTAAGCGAACATATTGATAGATAAATTAACCATGCCGAGCAGATAATAAATTGTAAGGGAAAAACCATAACAAAGAGGAACGTTATGCATCATTTCGCCTGTAGTAAGGACATATGTCGATAAAAGCGTATATTTTGCTCGCGCTTATAGAAAGTAAATAATGTCGGATGGAAGTAAAAAAAGAAAACACATGAAACGTCCCACAGTTTAACCTCGGTTCTGTATGAAAACGGTTCTTCATAAACCTTACTAAGCCACACACATAAAAACACAAACAAACAAGAAATGAAACAAGCGAAGCTACCACGCAAAAAATGTTTCCAAAACGACACTTATCGCTCGAAAAACCAAAAGCTCGTTCAGGTAAGCCCGCTCAACCGCTACGCTTGCGTTTGTGCGCAATTTTTAACCATGTTCAACCGCTACGCTTGCATATAAATGACCCAGGAGCTTTGCATTAGAAATGACACACAGCAGACAGAAACATACACACACATACACGCACACACACGCATACATACACACAAACACACACGCGCGCGCGCGCGCGACGCACGCACGCACGCACACACACCGTAAGAGACTGACGCTTTCAATTGCCTTCTCCAGCTGGAAAACGACTCTCAACCTGCCCTCTCCCACCTCCCCATTACCATTTGCCTCGTCATTTCAGCGGTGTCGTTTGCCCAAACGCGTCCCAATTCACCCTTCGGTCCCGGCCGTTGACTCTAGCACCTTTTTCGTCTTTTATTACTATGATTATTTCTCCGCCAAGGTGGCTGCTTCAGAGGCTACACCGAGCTCCGCGCCGCCTCAGCGTCAGAATCGCGTCGACGCTAAAGCCGACGCCAGCGCCGACGCTGGCGCGGCTTACCTACGCCAGCGCTCCCTAGCGCGAGCGGCGTCGGCGATGACTCTCTCCCCATCCGCAGAGCCGTCGAGACGTCCCTACGGCGCGGACTCTGCGTTCCCGGTTTCGGAGTGTTTCTTTTTTATCATTCGTTCCGGGGTACGTTTGCGAATTGCGCGCTTCGATATCAGCCAAGTTTGGTGTACTGAAGTGCCCGTTGTTGTGAAGTGGTCTCACTTTGTGAATGCCGCCACGCCTGCGGAAGCCGGGTTTGTGACCTGTTTGTGACGAGAGCGTGTGAAAGTCGGCAACGCACGCACAACCTCGGCCTTCTTGTGAAGGTGTTTTGTGACCGAAAAGTGTGTTGTTTTGACGGGTGAGTGACGAAAGGTACGGTCAAGAGAGCGGTTTTTTGTTGCTCGGTGAAGAAAAGTGTTTATGTGTTGATTACTGCTGCAGCACCAAGGGAGCGAACGACTCTGTGATGCTCGGTTTTTGATACTGTTGGTTTCTACGTCAGTCGGCTACGTCTGCGAGCACGGTAAGCTGTGGTGTTCTTGCCTTTTATAATTACTACACGGAGTGGACCTGTAAGTTTATAACGCATTTGTTTAGTTTCGTTCTCTTACGTAACTCACTTTATTTCTGCAGCATAGAATAGGCTAGAACAATTAGTCGCGTTTATAAACGGTACCCGCGCAGCATCTATTAACGCTTTTACGTAAGAAATTATATAAGTTACGTTTTGTTCTAAACGGTTTGACGCAAATGGGAGGGGGTTTGACTTGCGAATTAGCTTAAATAATGGTAAGTTCACGCCGCTTGTATTTAGAAATCAAGGTAATAAAACACAATTATTCCATTACTTCATGGATGAGATGAGAACTCAGTTAAAATTACCATTCAATATGTATAATAGTTGATTTTCTGAACTAGATAAAGAACGCGAAAACTTTGTATAGAGCCACTGGTGAAAAAAAATGAAGCATTCTTGATACCCAAATGTTTAGCATTTTAATTATCAGTGTATTTTTGTTGTATTTTAGCATATGACTTTAGCGAGAACATACTTTTTGCGTGTGCCATCTTGAGTAACAATATCTTCCATTGTACAACTTCTTATCATTTTCAAGTGTTTGGGTATAAACCTCTTCTTGCAACTGGATGATGAAGAAGAACAGAAGCGAGGCAGCTCGGGCTTCGGATTTCTTTTACGCAGCATGAAAACAAAATTTAAAGGATAAGGTCGCACGGACCCATTGTCTAGCGTTTTTCCCTTTCTGTTTCTTTATTCCTGAAAGCCTTTGTCATAAATTGTATCTCTGTATTAATTAGTAAAAGCCGATCTCAAAAACAATTAAAGAAAGTTCTTTATTTTACTTTTACTGAAATAGTAAAACAAAAATGCCTTTCTCTGAAAGAAAAACAAAAACAAAAAATAACCCTGAGGGAATTAAGAAAATATGTAATAGGTATACATACACATTAACTGAACAGCGTGTTGGTAACAATGACTGGCAATCGAAATAATAAAACAAACTCCGTGCAAGCGACGACGAAATGTTTGTCGTCCCTTGTCCGGAGTTTGTTTTATTCTTTCTTTTGCCAGTAAAGGTGTACGTAACTATACGTTTTCTTTTTTTTAAATTTCTGAATGTATTTGAAAATAAGTTATTACTCACCTTGTAATCATAGGCATACTGTTTTGTTTTAAACATAAGAACCAGAATTACGTTTTTAAATGAAAGGGCCTCAACATTATAGTTGACTTCGCGTAAATAAACCAAATCTGAATTTTAAAAAAGCTCAAAATTATCCGTCCCATTTTTAAACACACTTTTCGTATAAATCGCTCCCTGCTGTGCAGTTATTACGATACACATCGAAGCTGCAAAAAATCGCATTTATTCACATTTTTTTTTGCAAACAGTCCCTTTTTAAACACATCACGAACTGTTTTTATTTATATTCAGCACAAAAAAGTGTGATGACAGCGGAAATCTTTTGATGAGAAAATTCGGTAAGAAACATAACCTTATTTCCCACCTGACACAAAATGCAAAAATAACGGAAGACAATGATTTGGAGTTAACAATTTAAAATACCCGGTCACGAAATTTTCTTTTTAAATTAAAGAAGCAACGGATAAACGTCTAATCGGACCGACATGTCGGCGGTTCTCAAACGTAAGAATTTTAAGCACGGTCCCCAAAGTGTCTAGCGTTTTCTGCTGCTACAAAGGCGTACGTTTTATCTTTTTCTTTGCCGTGGGTTGTTTTTATTTTTCTTGTTTGGCGCGTCGTGAAGTATTCCTAAACTTACTCCGCGTGTTTTTTTTCTCATCTTAATTTTCATAAGTGACTATTATTTTTATCATCTGTTTCTTCATTAGAAGCAACTTCAGCTTTCGGTATGTCGCGTGCAGCAACGCTCGGACCATTAACTAATTCGATCGGGAGCGTTGTTGGCTTGTTAATAAGCAGATACACTTCGGAAGATGGCCATTAACTAAGTACTTGTTCTCGCAATATCGGTTTAGAAAATAAATATTAAAAAAGAAAAAAAACTGGCCAGCAAATCGGGTCAGAGGAGATATTAATTAGGTAAAAACTGGGTCGACGTGTCGCGTATCGATTCGTCGTATGTTTACTCCCATTTACACAATTGCAGAGCGATGATCAGAACATAAACCTTTATCTCTGTATATATGCTTAGAGGGCGGAAAATTAGCCTACCTTTGTGGCATTTAGAAAATCAGCAGCAGACAGATGTTTTAACTACTTATGTATTTATTGATTTTGTTTACCTCCAACATTAAAATATTACAATGGGGAAAGTGGTTAGAGACAAGGTGAAAGATAATATAACGCATTGAAAAATACAGTAAGAATTGATGAGCAGAAAGTTGGGGCGCAAACGAGCTGGTTGTACTTGAACGCAGTAAAAACACCCTCAGACTGGGGAAAAGAAGGGACATACAAACACAGACATCTTGAGACCTCTATGTATGTCTGTCCCTATCTTCTTGCAGTCTCGGGTGGCTTTTACTATGCACAGCGATAAGAATTGGTTTGATCATGAGGCAATCTTTTTATCGCAAAACGAGTAGTAAAAAAGCACAGAATTTCACCTCTTGCGTAGTGTTACTAAATTTTCATTCAGGAGAAAGATACCTGTATTTGCATTCAACTATCGTTACCTAATTATTTTATCAGAACGTACACTTTTCAAACGCAAATTAAATATTGCTTTTTGCTGGCAAACAAATCCAGAGGAACTACTTCACACAGCGTAACATCTATCCGCTACACTTGGCTTTTATTCTTAAAGTGAGAACCAGTACTGGGCGGTAAGGCAGCTTGTTTCTTTGCCTTGAACGCGCAACTCTGAATAGTATTTACGAGGCTGTGCAAAGCATTAAATGTGGCAATATACGTCTAAGAAAAAAGGCACAACAGAAGTTGTAAGACGAAGGGCGCACGAAAACGAATTACACACACGCAAGACGCTGTTGTATGCACTGAAGACACAACTGCATACAGTGCGCTGAAACGAAAGCCAGGTCAATCGGCTGCTGAGTCAAATATTAAAAGAGATGCACATGTTTGTTATAAATTGATTTGAAAATAAAATAAATAAGTGAAACTTTCGGTAAGCAAAGGATGCCAGTCAACGGCGTCTATCAAGCAGTAAATAACAGACTGCGTGTACTGTTTCATTAATATTGCGTAATAACCGAGTTGGGTTCGTGAAACAATTTAAGATAATCTCAACCTGTGATACCGATGATAATGACCCATGCGTTACGCTTTTTAAGCTATCATTGTATATGGACGAAACATCCTAGCGTCTACGACTCTAAATTAAACGCAAAAGAAAAACAAAACACGTCGTGTTTGTATGCTGGGTGCTCTCTCAGATGCGCCAGCATAAACAGAAAATCTAATTATTACTTTTTTAGCCCTTTAGACAATGGATCTACGAAAGGAGCATTATACAAACGTGTATTAGAATATAGGCTGACCTGGTACCTTAAAGGGATACTGAACCGAAATTTCGAGCTCAGAAAACAAGGCTGGACGGATAGCCGGGACGCTGCAAAACCCCAAAACATCACTTACATGCGATATGTTGAACGGATCGCCATATTTTCTTAAAAGAAGTGCGCCCTTCGAACACGGCCAACGAGGCCGACGAGACAAGTCACGTCACGATTCCCATTCCCTCTCCTCCTCGCTACGTCCCTTTGTGGTGGTGAATCAAAGCGAGGAGGAAAGAAGAAAGCCGCTTTCTCTCATTCTCAATTTCTCTTGGAGGACAATGACGTCAAAGACCTCGCTTGATCGCGCCCTTCTTTTTCAAAAGTACGGCAATTTGTTTTAGATATCGATGTATGAGTGATGTTCCGGAGTTCGCTTCTGCGGCCTTATTTTGCGAAATCTAATTTTGTGTTCACTACCTCTTTAATAAAAAACAAATAAATGCTTACTCGTCAAGAAGCAGCACGGTACATCGTACACTCACTGTTGCCTGGTATCTGGAAAAGTTTATTACATTATATGGCAAATAATTTAAGGAGCAAAACTGGCAAACACGCAGGCATCCCGTAAGGTGAAACACAGCAACAACTGGGGTGTGATGTCGGAGCCGCTGAGGTTTCATTTCGGAGAAGATGGACTGGAAGGAACGGTAAAGTTGCGAGCGCGCACCGTAGAGTCCGCGTAGGCATTTGGTATTCAAACGAGAAGCAGACCGGACGAAAAATTCCATAGCGTTCTGGAAGCAATGGGTGCGTATTAAGTAGAGAGACATTTCGTGAACCTGTTAGAAAATTTTATGGGACACGAACAAAGACTACCCTGTGGTAATTGAAGAACACTTTGAAAATCGCGCTCCCAAGTTTTAAAATCCGGGGAACGACGAAACTGCACGTGTATGCATGAACTGTTCCCTGTCGCTGGTGCGGCTGCCTGAACGTCTTATGCAATGTCAATTGGACACAAACTAGCACCGCCTTCTGGTCACTGAAAAAGCACTTCCGAAATCAGCACTCAAGCTTCAAGCTTCTAGCTCCACCAAAGTTCACGACCGTGGTTTCGCCGGCTGAACACCCACCTAGCTTTATTGGTTTTATCGCCCGAGAACCTTTCTGGCAAAATTAGCGAAGACGCTTTGTTTTTATTGTTCCCATTATCAGCAGTCTCATGTTTACGTTTCAACGTGCTGGCACGGTGTCATGTGACGACGTATTGTCACGTGACGTTTGAATGTCACGCGACGTCACAGTGTCTCGTGAAGTCATGACGTCACGCGACTCGTGGTGTCATCTGACGTTCATTAGGTCGCGTGGCGTAACTCTGGAACGTGACTTGACATGACAGTGCCACGTCACGGTGTTTAACTGACGCCGGGTAACAGGTGACGTGATGCGCGGCATGACGTCATAGAGTCGTGTCGAGCGGCGTGACGTCAACGTGGAATCTTTTTGAGGTGTGCCGCAGATGGCCCGCGTCAATATGGAGCGCGGTCGACGGCGCGAAACCCGCGAAGTGCCCCACCAACACCTATCGCTGTGAAACGCTGAGCCCGGCTTACCAGGTTCACGCTTCTTCTTTCTGTGATTTCTTCTTCGATTATCAAAAAGGTTTTCGAGTGCGTTTCTTTTGTTTGTGCTTTACCAGAGCATAGTTCTTTCCAGATTATGATTTTTGTTAAGTGATCTGGAACAGACTTAGTATGACTGCTTCAAAAAATCTAGAACGTATACAGAACAAATTTGCTAGAACTTATCAGTTTGGATGTTCATATGGCTCATACGTATCACTTGAAGCAGTGGAATTATTACAGATATCAGAACTTGCAACAAGACGGTGTTCACGCGACCATGTATTTTTGTTTAAATGTATACTCTTACTTCGACATTAGCTCATTTGTGTCATCTGTGCACTATGGTATACCTGGACGAAATGTTCGAAATCACCGCACGTTCCACGCTGACCCCACAAACTTTTGTCACCATCGGGTCCAATCAAAATTTTGATTCCAGTTTTGTGCCGATCAAAGACGTGCTTGCGCCATGTATATGGTAGAGGTATACACGTAGCCACTTCTAATTATTTTTCTCTAATTTGTTGTTTGCTTCTCTTACCTTTCTTATTCTTTATTTATTTGTACTCTTTTTTAATACTAAAAAGTGCACCAATGTTTAGGATTCGTCTAGCTGCCTCGGTGGCTCCGAGGAAAGCGCCGGCCTACGGATCCCCAGGTGGCGGGTTCGAAACCCGGCCGAGGTGCCCGCTATCTGACGGAGGCTTATTTCGGAGAAGCGCGCCGTGTAACCGAGCTTTCGGTTAAACGTCAAAAGTTCCCCATGTGGTCGAAATTAATCCTCAGTCCTCCGCAGGGGTGTGCGAAGTACTCATCGTTGGTTTGGCGCGTAATACCCCCGAATTTGACTTTGTCTTAGGCTTCGGTTGTTACTTGGCACAATGAATAAAAGTATTATTAATATTATATACTTGCTCTGCAAACTGATTTGCCGCGGAGTGACTATATGTAAACAGCACTTGCCACGCTCTGCCATCCTTATGTTGCCAACGGCTACTTTTTCAGACAGATTAGAACGTTAGAGGCATAATACTTGACACGTACTGCATTTTTTAATTTGACCAGTTTCCGAAGTACTCTCTTCCCAAGCGATGAAAATTGAAAATAATATTCTCCAAAGCAGGCTCTTTTGAAGCTTCTTCTAGTAGATGGCAGCAATTGGATCTCCCAACTGCTTTGCGGGAAAGTAGTCACTCCAGATTTGTCTATCTGTAGCGTCTCACGTCACAATAGGGACTTTTAGGAAACCATTACCGTGTTCCGGGTACCGCGGTACCGGAGCCTCGAAACATGCTTTAAGTGCGCTCCCGGGTGATACCGTGTCCGCGGGGCGCGCGCTCAAAAAGCACGTTTCGAAGGCTCCTGTAGTGCGGGACCTGATACAGGCTAACGGTCTGCTAAAAGTCTCCACTATTCGTATACTTTGTAGCATTGTGAAACCGGTCGTGTTAAGCCTTTCTTCGTCTGCCGATAATCCGAAATGGACTGTTTGGTTTCGTCGTTGGAGTAGAGGGGAATGTTTGCCCAGTATCGAAGTGGACTCGTGGTGTGTGTTCAGACAATGTCGGCTCAGTGTGGACCGATGCTCCGAACGGCGTCGCTTAAGCGAACCGCTGTGCGAGAAAACACGCCATCGAGATCTCGCGTGACCTGGGTCATTTTGACCGGCTCCTTGGTGGTCCACTCGTTTGCTCGACGGGACGGTACTACTAAAATGTGACAAAGTAAAGACCGGGATTCCTGCTTGTTTTTTTCTTTGGTTTCCTGCATGCCATTTTCTTTTTCTTTTTTTTTTGTTCTCTAGTCTTGTGTCTTTGTATTGCTTTTTGCGAGCGCGTCGTTGTATTTTATTTTCGGGTCGCTGAGAAATACAACGTAATGAAACATGTAGGGAGTGTTTCACCCGAGAGATTACATTTGAGGCCACTAAAATAAAATTGTGGTTAAGACACGCTTAGAAGAAGATATACTTCGCTCAAACAGATAAGAATAGGCGTCGAATGTTTGTAATTTGATAAACCAAGATAGAAAAAAAATTGTTTTGGGGAGCGTACAAGAAAGATTCATATTATAATCTTGATTAAAAAAAAACACTGAATGAAAGGCTTAGTATACTGTATGCAACGCGGGCAGGCAACCGTAGGTATGTTTAGAAGCGTTTCGCATTTTTCCAGTGTTGGCGGGTACGCGTTACAAGTAACGGCGTTACCTCTAACGCGTTATTTTATTTCAGTAACGCAGTAACGTACTCGTTATCTTTATAAAACAATAACGGGTAACATAGTTACGTTACTTATTTCGAGTGACGCGCAACGCAACGCAGTTACGGTATCTCCTTACATATTTTTCCCCAAAACCTGTAAAAAGGCACGCTTAATTTTTTTTCCATGTTTTTATGCTTCGTCTTACACTACATCCAGACGCCGCCGACGCTACGAGCTGATATAACCAATCGGACAGCGTCAAAAGGGCACCAACATGGCGTCCGTCACGTTTCTGTCCGTGTTCTATCATCGCTGAGCCAATCGAAAAGAGAAAACAAAAAGGTCCAGGGAGTTGTGCTTTTAAACGCTGCATGGACGAGGACCCATTAGCTCGTAGCGTCGCAAGCGTCGTGGCTTACGCTGCAACGAAGACAGACGCGAAGTCATTAATTATTTCACTCCTTCCAGATACGTTCAAAAGTTTGCCTGTCTTTTTTCCCGCGCAAAATGTTCCACTTTAGCAAAAACCTCCATGCCCACGCCCTGTCCCGGTGCCAAAAAACGCTGTCGCAGAAAGAAAAAGAAATCGCTAGTACCGTTAATCCTTAAATAGAAAGTAACGCAAAAGTAACTTGCTTTGCTTTTTATTGGCAACGGATTACGGTAACGCGTTCCATTCATTTTGAGGTAGCGTAGGTTGGTAACGCGTTCCTTTCTTTTGCAAGTAAAGAGTAACGTACTTCGCTATGTTTTTATTTCTGTAGCGGATACAACCCTGCGTTTACCCACGAAATTAACAAGTAGGGCAAAAGCGTTTTCTTAATTTTAAAATCTTAGTTGCTAACAATAGAAAGCAAAGACATACATCAAATGTACTTTAACATTCAGAGCTCATGATGCACTGCATTAGCCAAGCATACTTTGTATTCTTCTGTATTTTCTGCACTGAATCTACCTCTATAGTTGTTAAGACATTGCATGTCATTTATGATAACACTATACATATTTCTAGCGGCAGTCCAGAACCAGGCGATTAACAGCGTTTCCTGGTTTTGGGAGTTGGCTCAAGAAGAGACGATGAGTAGATATTGCAAGGGTTGCAACTTAATTACACTCTGTACAGGTATTGTTCAACAGTAAATAAAAAAACCAGCCCGTTATATATTTTATTGTATTGCTAGCCTGCTCCGTATTATTGAAGATCCAACTTTCTAAAAATATTTTTTGTAGTGTTTCTGTCAGCCATAGTGGCAGAGGCACATTGTGCATAAAGCGCAGGACCACTTGGCTATGGGAGAAGCACGAAATCGCCAGATCGTTTGTTAAAACCCACCATAACGTGATATGCACTGTACCCTTAATACGGCTCGGCGCAAGCTTGAATGATTAACAACCGTTCTCGTGAGAAGTCGACTAAAAAAAATCAGCAGAACCCATCACTTTAGGAATGATTATCTACGTTAATGCGAATAGCATCAAACGGTGCGGAGTTATGCGCGTTTGTCAGGTGGGCCGGTACACTCTAGAGTACGCTGCAGCCCACTCTTGAGGCGATTCTAAATTTGTTGACACTTTCGCACAGCCCTGCACGATCTCCCGATGCTCCAGCAGTGCGCCTGTGTCACGTAGGAGGCGTCTTGCGCTCACCTTTAAAATGGTAGCCAATCACGCAACTATGACGTCTCAGCAGTTCAAGGAACGGTCACTAGACGGACGTTTCTAGCTCTCTTACGCATAAAACCAACGGTACCAGCGCTGTTCATAGCTTACCAGGTGCGCGCTTTCCGCTGCACAGCAACGGTGCCACTTCCAGCGCTCGGGCTGACTGCTCGACTGGACACGGCCAGCAGTCACCCTCTCCCGAGCGCGGGAGAGGGGAGAGACGCCGGTCTTTTATTGTTATCGACCTGGGCGGCGTAAGAGGTTAGACTGGCCAGCTCGCTAGATACACAGCCGAAAGTGCGTGAAGTAGCCGGGGAGGCGTATTCGCATTGTTAAACTGCGTTAAGTGCGCGCTTACTCAGATAACAACACTGATATATGAAGCTGCTCTACAACTTTATAATAATGTTTTTTGTGTGTTTTTTTACGTTTTTTTTAACAGGCGTAGAGTGCGGGTTGCCTAGTGGTCTAGCGCACTCCAGCTCGGAGCACGCGCAGCAAAGCTCGCGCTGCAGAACCAAGGGATCCTGTGTTCAATCCCCATCCCTGCCCGTTTCGATCTGGATGAGCATCGTACCGGCGTGCGGTCGTGTATCACTACTGCATGATGCACGTTAAAGAGCCCAGGCTAGCGGTTTTACCGCGCTGGCTTAATTGCTCATCTACAGCCGAGGCTCCAGACGCCAAATCGGACTGCCTAACTTCCGACTGTATAAACAAACACAATAACACAATTATAAACGGCCGAGTACCAACAGCGGCGTTAACGTGAGGGACCCAGTTTTGAGCATCGGAAGAATGACTCGAAAACATTTCTCTCGAAGGAACCGAGATTTTTTTTAAACGCGGACCCGCACACGTATGCTGTCCACAGAGTTTATACCTTTATAGGCACTCATAAAAGGCACACTAATTACTCCGATTTTCATAATTCTCACACGCGAGAACGAATAAACGATAAAGCGTTTAACACAGACTTAGAAACGGCCATTAAAACTAAGCAGTTTTAAATGCGTCTTTTATTTTAAAAAAGAAGCACTGAAGTCGTATTTGAGCGTAGTGCGTATGAGTGCCAATAAAGCCGCAATCAAATCGCTCCAACATCATACGAAGGACACAATGATAGCTGCACACATGTCGACAAAAGTATCGGCGGACATGGCTCGAGCACGCCCGAAATATGCCTGTGTCATTCGCATCGAACATATCTGCACACTGTATTTTGTATCATGTATTAACAGACGTACCGCGACTTAACAGTGACGCGATTTTAAGTTTTATCTCAAGTCCGATCGGAGAGAGAACTTACACGCACACTGTGTATGTGGCTGGCTGTAGTCTTGTGGGATTACGATCTCTCACTTAATCCGAGTGCCATTATTTCAGAATGTCTCGTTTATTTGCAGAAACTTGCGACGCGAAATAAAATGGCTTCGAGCATTATGCGTTATTTATTGCGTACTCTAAGTTAGCACGACCCACTTCTCACTCTTTGTTACGGTTCCCGCAAATGTAGTGACGTGTAAATATACCTTGAGTATAGTAACTGACAAGTTTAGGAACGCGAGTGGCGACGAGTTTCCATCATCTCATTATTGCTCATCAGCCAATGAGATTCTAGTCTCACCCGACAATAACGCCAAAGAACGAATCACGAACCGAGACTCGAACAAAATGAGCCACCCAACGTTTTTCTAACCAACGTATTTTTAAGCTCGCATGCACTACGAAATATATCATGTTAAATTTTATATCCGTACGAGGCACCTTGTTCGTCCTTTTTTGCGTCGCTTGGACCGATAAAAAGACGTCCGAAAATTGAGCGATTCCCGCAGTCCCGGGGCTCGTACGGGCGATCAATATAAAGGCGAGAAAGCGGCGAAGACTTTGACGTGATGGGGGAAAATCGGGTTCAGAACTAGGTTTCCTCGTCCACCGGAATGAGTTTAGCGCCGACCCTTAACCTCGTGTTCGCGGGAATCGTGATAATGGCTCCGCTCTTGAGCGACCAGGAGAACCGGGGAGGCTCCCAGGGGCACCTTGAGCTGAGCCAGTTGCTCTTCGATTGATATAAACTCGAGTCAATGGCAGCTTAAAGACGCGCTTCCGCTGCTAATACAGTGTACAAATGGCAGTCCGCAGATCTCAGGCGTGTTTCTTCCTCGTATAATGATACTGTCACATCAGTCCTATGAAACCGTCGGCAAACATGTTCGCAGCATACAAATGTACGAAGCAAATACTGTCGAGACCGGTTATAACGAAGTCAACAGGAATCGGAAATCACTTCGATATATCCGCTATTTCGTTATAACCGAGTTCAGTTATAACGAAGTGCAAAGGGGAATGAGAAAACATAATCACTTCGCTATATCCGATATTTCGTTATAGCCGATTCGTTATAACCGGTCTCGACAGATGCCATTCTTATATGCCTGAGTCGCGTCCGCGGGTAATTCTGTCATGACGTCTGCTGCGAACACCGTGTCTTCTGCTTCGTTGTTAGAGCAGTTTGAGTGCGGCTTAACAAAGGCAGCGCGTAGCTGGTCCGGTGCTTGTTACCGTCTCTCCGTAGTAACCTATGAGATTGTAGCATTAGCCAGCGCTGAATAACCAATAAGAAGGCGAGAAGTGTGAACATGAGAGGCCAAGCTCCGCGGCTCTTCAAGGGGCCATAAAGTACGTTTTAGTCGGGAATAATTTATTCTAGATTGGGTTCTTAACGATCGGATATCTTTTAGTGGCCCAAAAGAAAACTACTACACGAGGGTCGAAAGCCGAAATCCTGCGTTTTGATGCGAAAATTAGCAGAAGACAAAAACGAAAAAAATACAGCGGTCTATTTTCTTTTTCTTTCGTAAGCTTTCCGTCTGTTCACTTTGATGCATCCGCGGTGCCCAAGCGCGTCAACCGAACCCAGCTCAGGCATTGGAAACCAGCATTGTTTCACTCGGACGGATATGCGCTCGTGAAAAATCCAAACCGTTGACGAATATTTAGATTCGCGCTCTTGGCCAATCAGTGCCGTGACGGCACATAACGTCACTCGCAATGGCAGTTATGGCGTGCTAACAGGCACTGTTATCGCTTCCGGTACCCAAGCACTTCATGACCACATGAATTCTCATTTCGCTTTGGAGATGAGAAGGAAAACTAGAGAGGAAAAATTTTGAAAACCATTTGATGGTCCCTTTAAGATGACTGTCCTGCGATATCCGAGAGGTTCTAAGTTTTTGCGAAGGTCACGTAGAGGGGGCATAGATATAGGCATATGTGATTTTTTATTTTATTTTACAAAGCTTGGACTTGGGTTTCGGCTAGTTGGAACTCTGCTGCGCAGCGAGTTCTTACAAGACATACGCGTGTAACTTTTTGCTTTCCTTTCACTTTCTGGTCACGCGTATGTTCTGTAGACCTTCGCAGCGTAGCACAGTTAGCTATACTTATTTAAAACAAGCAACGAATCTTGTAAAATCAATTATGAGCATCAATACGAAACTGCATGCCCAATTTGGAAAATTAGAATAGCTGGTTCTTGCGTGACTTCACACCAGGCAAGGTACCGTCAGAGTCGCAGGAGTTGACTTACTTCAGATTGCAATTAACATTGTCGATGGTCCTGCAAAGAACTTTGTCGAAGAACTGAGATTCCTTCAATGTCATAAATATTGTCTTTCTTAGAACAAATTTATTTCGCCGAGTCAGCAGTCGAGAGATGGTTCTCTTAGCATGATGTTACGTCTGGGCTTCCATTGTTGCCAACGAAAACGCTGTGCGTCTCATGGATGCAACCTGATCAGTTGGGCTTCATTTAAAATTGAGTTACCAGGGCCGCGAAGGATAAATAAATCGGGATAATTTACGGAAGGCGTCAAAAATGCAGTCAATATAATATTTATTTTAAATCATTCTTTTGCCGAACAATCCTTTCAAAGAGACTGAAAATGATTTGGAAGAAAAATTTAGCAATTGCAATAGATGTAAGGTGACTGCCAAGTAATGTGGACGAAGTTTTAGCCGAAATTTGCGCTGCCGCGCAGCACAAATTATTTTAATAGATCTCGCACTGATGACACAAGGACGTATGACAGCGACGCCAGACACTGCGAAGTAATTCAGCTTGTGGGTCACGTGCTCTCTGACATCAATTGTGGCTCTTCAGGTGATTGTTCGAAGTAAGCGGAGTCTGCTCGTCTTCGTTTACAATCGTGAGTTGTTAATCTTTTTTTTTTTTTTAGTTCTATAGCAACGAAAATTTATATATATATTTTTCTTCTTCGGACAGGTTTACTGCGATCGAAATAAATTACTATTTCAGTCCCCTGCTGCGTGGACTTAAATATCTGAGCGCTTTTAACTCGCGAATATTGAGCGGAGACTCATTGAAAAAGCGTTTAGCGCGGTAACATCATTTTTTTGTTTCTCAAGAGAAAAAAAAATGCTAACATTGTCTTTTTTGTTTTGTTGTTGTCGCGTGATTTTTGGTTTTACGCGCGAAGCACTGATGTATATTGTAGTAGGCTGGATTCCGGATCGAAGCTTGTTTTGCTGGGGTGGAGCGGCACCACCGGCGGCCATTGCTTGACACCAGCATCATGCGAGCTTCATGAAAAGAACTTGAAAATGTGAGATTTCTCTCATTTGGATTATATTTTGACGACCGAACTTCGACAATGCTTTCTAGAAATGGCGCGAAAGTTTTGTGTTAAGATGTATATACTTCCAAGACTGAAGTTTCAGGGGGAAAATACTTTTTCCTTTTCCCGTCGACTTCCTTCACGGGCCTCACAAGTAGCCAGTGGAAGCTGCGCCGTCATGCAAGCCCTTAGAAATGTTTGCTTCGATGTAATGCTATTATTATACTTTTACTTACGAAGGGTTGCAGATTGCGTTTGAATCATCATATTGGCTTCCAATATAAAGCAAACGATGTCTGGTGAAAAATCTAGTCTTGCTCGCTGAAGTATATTCTCTGATTAAAACATTCTCATGAGAAATTGTGTTCGTGTTGCGAGTTATTTTAAGAAAAAACGGGTTGTGAAGCATGTCGACAACGATTCGGAACACTCGAGCAGAACGACAGGGATTCACATGCTGTTTGTGTAATTTAGTAACCTTGTAACCCTTTACTCACGACGGCAAATAATGTCTTACTCTTCCACTACGAAACGTTTATTAAAACGTTTCATAAACGTTTATTTAAAAATACACTTCACAAATGCTTCAAAAACTTTATTTTTATTCATTCCTCCCCTAGACTCGAATATATTGCCTAGTGTCGAGAAACGGCCACTGGGGGTGACACCGTCGGGCTACCGATCCGCGATCTAGCCTACTACAGTAGAAATGAGTGGCGTGAAGGGCGCTACAGAAACAGCTCCGGGCTGACGCTCTGCAGTTTCCTGTACTCCTCCGGATTCATGTTAAAAAGCTCTTTACAGACGTCGTCTTATACGCCTCGATTTTTCCTGCCCATACATCTAGCCTTTCGTTCAATGATATCTTTTATACCTGCGATGGCGCCGCTCGCAACGCGATTGGCAATAGACAATGTCGACGAAAATAAGGACCATTTACAGAGTTGTGTTTGAACGCGTTTGAATGCGTTTGACTGCGTTGCGTCAACAAACGGCCGCGAGTCACCAGGTGATCTTTGCTTTCCGTGAAGCGTGGCTTCCATTTTAAGGAGCTAGCTTATCAAGCGGCTTACGTAGCGCGATTCTTCTGCATGGTGTCCCGCAATGGCAACGCGGTACAACCCTCTCAAACCACAAAGCGCCGCTACAGCTCACCGCTCTCGAAGCCCGAAGAAATAGAATGAGAGTTCGTCGCCTCTTTTAGTAAGATGCTTGGTGAACAAAAAAACACCGAACAGACAAGCACTGTCTGAAGTTCAGGAAGTTATGCCCAAGGCACCGGAGAAACTGGTGGAGTGCCTTAACAGGCGCATCAGCGAGGCGGAGGTACAAAGGGCAATTAAAGAAGTCGCACCAAGAAAGTCGCCCGGGGTTTATGGTGTCAGCGCAGCTTTCTGCAAAATGTTTTCATCGGAACTAGAGCCAGTGTTCACGAAAATGTATGCGGATATATATAACCGAAGCCTTCTCTCACATTCAAAAGCAAGAGGCGGCAACGGTACTAATTCCAAAAGGGTGAAGCGAGGGTTCAATCAAAAGCAGCGAAGGGTTTTAACCACTAAGCCTTCTGACAACGAAATATAAGATCTTTGACAAAAATTATATCAAAATGCCTGGATGTGGCCTTTTTTACCATAGTTGGAAATCATCAAACGTATGGTTTTAAAAATAGGTTGATATTCATTAATCTGCATACAATGAGGATTATAACGGAAACGGCAGATGCGATGGGACGTCCTACAGCTCTCCTGCAAACAGATTTTAAAAAAAAGCATTTGATAAAGTGTGTCACTCTTTTTTATTGTCGCTATTAGATCACTGCGAAACCAGACAATTTCTGGTCAATTTATTAAAATATGTTACAGGGACATAAGCACACGAATCCTAATCAATGGACGCAAGTCACGGTCCCTTCCGTGAAGTCGTCGGTACGCCAAGGTTGTCCAATGTTGCTCATACTTTTTGCTATCTATCTAGAACCGATGTTTAAGGCAATCTTGAATTATACCACATCATAAAGGGCGCAAGCCAGGGTGAAATGTCAGCCCGGCTGCCAGCTTACGCGGATGACGTCACCCTAATTGGCCAAACTGAGAAAGATTTAATGCGGGCATTGGAACTTGTAAGGCAGTTTAGTGACATATCTGAAACTCAAATGAACCCCAAGAAAGTATTTTGGAGCCTGGCTGGGGCTGTAGGCATCCAAGCTAGAAGATTTGTTGGGCATCGTGTGGTCCACATCAATCTCATCTATTTTGGGGTTTGGCTGCGCACAGAGCAGCTAAGGACCGGACTGGATGGCATTCACCTGAGTACACTTGGGGCAAACTCTCAAAAGGGCAGGCGAACGTTCGATATTGAACTGAACGTTTATTAGCAATGCAGTATTTTTTCCCACTGTCTGGTATTCGGCGCAATTGATTCCATGTAGGCAACTCCATGTGCAAGAAGTTAATCTTTTTTGTGAAACGTTTGTGTTGGCCTCTGTGTTTCGAAACGATGCGCAGAAACAATATCTTTATTAGTAGTCAGAAAGGAGGGCTGGGACTTGTCAAATTTGACATAAAATTGGAAGTGCAATTTTCCTTATCTTCCGAAACCGAGCAACCAGCCCGGTGTGGACGGCGGCGTTGAAAAAGCTCGATGGACCTTATCTGGCTCCTTCGAGCGTAAAAACCTCGATCCAGCGATACTATAAAAAAAAAAAATTAGAAATGCAGTTACTTTTTTTTAGAACGTTTTTTTTATGCGAACATTTAAACAGCGCCAAACGCATGACGTATTTGTTGGGAAACTCTAGACCTTGTAATGCCGCCTCCATTGCATCGCCAAATATTTACTGGCTGCGAAACGTCGGGCGTGTTCAAGCGTCTTGGTGTGTACCCAGTTTGGTTAGGAATAAATGATATTTTTGTGCGCTTTCGCACCGAAATTCTAAAACCTAAAAAACACAAGAATGTTTTTTTTTTGCCTTCGCGAGTGAATTGTGCTATTTGCGCTGTTCCCGAAACACTGCAACATACATTCATGTATTGAACTAATGCAAAACTATTTTGGGCACAGCTACGCTCGGAGCTTCGGATCAAGCAGTTCCTAACCTGGTATAGCATGAAATATCTTGACGCACCGGAAAAGCGACAGAAGTCACGAGCCACTGAGCCAGGTCGGTTTGCATGCGATATGGAACTCACGTACTCATCACACCTTGGTGCGAGAATGAGGCGAATCGGCATGGCGCCAATTTCTAGAGGATTTCTCTACACGTCATCGATCATAAAAAATCCATCCATCCATCATAAAATTCATTATAAAAGAAGAGGCGAAACACTGGGAGAGGTTCAAGACACCCTTAAAGCTATAAGGTCCCGAAGGTATAGCACTTGTTCAAAAGGTGTGGCTGCGAAGAACATCGCGATAAACAGTTCCACATGTCGAACATGTGGGAACAATTGTGAGAGGTGTGTCAGAAGAGCTGACCTTTTAGGTTGTAAATAGCATAATGCATTTTGACAAACGAAAACAACGTTGGCGGAAAGAAATAAAGAAGCCTAGTCGGTAGGGCGTCTGGCTTGCAACCGAAGGATCGTGAGTTTCGAATCCGCCCGCCTAAAGTTCTTCAGGTTTTTTTTTAACGCTAATGAAATACTTTATGATGTTAAATCATTTGAGACACGCGTGAGATCATGTGGCTGTGACGTCATGATCCTATCAACCAATCAGGATTTTAACGCCCGCTACCGATGCCGACGCCGGCTTTTCAACGATACGATAAATATGTTCTGATAGTTGCAGGATACTCATTTGTCAAAAGGCTAAAATCCAAACTTACAGAATTTATCTTCTTTTTTTTATGAGACATTAGCATGGAAGACTTTATTCGTTTAAAACATGCAGTATTAGTTTCGTAAACTTACACGGGTATTTTAGGTTATGAATGAGAAAACAGCACTCGCGATAGGACCTTTTCAAGCGAGCGCGCCATCTCGTGGCTTGTGCGCCAACTATCCGTCTCCGCCATTGCTTGGGAACACACTCTAACCATGTATTAGACCCGAACGTTACGTCAACTTCCACCGTAAACTCGGCTCAGCTGGCAATAAAACATTAACATGAATTCTGCATCAGCGTTCGGCCGAGACTCGCATCAAATCACACGCATTATTGTGCCCGAAAAAGGGCAAACGCCAATGTTTCTGATTTCGCTTTAATAAAAGCAGTCGCGCTCAAAAACAACACTTTCGCACATGCGTGCTCAATCGGCGCGAAAATATCAGTGTTGCTTTCGTCTTGCATACGCGAGTCACGCCTTCATGTTGCATAATTATTCGCAGCGTTTCTAAAAAGAAAAAAAAGAGTTAATAAAAAAAGTCTGACAGGGCGTGGTTGGGACACGCGTCTCATTAAACAACACACTAGCTCGGAGCGGATGATTGCGGGTAACGTCCGGCTCAGCGGGAAAAACGTGTTCCCACGCAGAAGATTATGTGACACCCTCGGGTTTTGGGCCACAGCCGGACCAAAGAAAACGTTACGATCCCAGAGTAGCCAATCGCATTCGCGCGAATCCGCGACGTCACGGCGGCCTTGTGTTACGCGAAGCGATCAGCAGGACGCTTTGCAACACGTCACGAACCCAACACTGCCGCCGGAACAAGGAGCGTTCGATTCGGGCGATGGCACTGCTGTTTTTCAGCGTTCGTGTGTGCTTTCGGCTCAGTTTATTTTCGGCTAAAGCAAAACGTAGATATTTGCTTTTTCGGAACTGACTACGTGACGTTGGAAGTAGGTTAGAACTCGAGGGAATATTTTTTCTTTATCAAAATTTGGGTTATTGACATCAAATCACGTACGCTTACTTTTGTACCGCGTAATGTTCATAAAAACAAAGGAGGAAACGACCTAACCGGTGATTCTGGTAGCATGCCATCCGTTTATATATATATATATATATATATATATATAGGTATAGTCTGTGCGGTCAATAAATGGGCGACCCAGAAACGTGATACTGTCGAGCAGTCTGCCCTGCGCTCGCTTAGTAGGAGTAAAGAATGAAACACATCAGGCAAACATACTCAACGAATGTCGCACACAATAGTTTGAGCATCCGATATTTTTCTTACGCTATTTTGAACCTACACGTGCATCTATTGTACGGTTATAAAACATATGGTATTGTTAAAACGCAAAGTTCTGATCTCCGTATGAAATGTTTTCACGTAGCGCTTGTTTTAGTAAAAAAAAGGCAAGGAACTATACTTGTAAGCTCGTAATTTGACTCAAATTTCGGTTAACCCTTTTTCTAATGTGTGTGCAAACATTGAACTTACCTTCCTGTTAGCGAATTTGCGCAAAATAGATTTTACTGGAAGAGCAGCAATGAGTTATGATACATGGAATCAAACGCACAAAATGCACAACAAGTAATCGACGACAGCTACAAAATACTGAAACCTTTTTGGTCAGCAGCGAAAAGTGTACGGGCTCTATGATATTGAGCATTGTTTGAAAATGAGTATTTTGCTATTATTTCTAGCTCCTTAAAAAAAAAACACATTTGGGGAATTCATTGTATTGAATGCATCTCTAGATTAATATATATACAGGGTGTATCACGAAAGGTGGGCAAATTCGATATTGCAAAAACTACGCGTCGCAACAAAAAAATGATTGTTTCGTTTTGGTCCTGGGACCGGGGCCTATTTAGAAAAAATGATTAAAGTCCGGGATTATTAGAGTGTTAATTTTTTGCGTAATTAACTTTTTTAATATTGTGTTTAAGGGCATTGTTTCAATTAGAAACTTGCTCAGCATCACCGAGAAACACTAAATCAACAAATTGCAGAATGATAGAAGGCACGCGAAGCATTTTACGGCTTTCTGAAAAACCGCACAAATTCGACGGGTTTTAAGTTTCGGTTTGCTATCGGAGCGTATCTCGGCCCCGGCGGCACCGCACCCCGTGGAGAGATAGTGTAACCAGCCTCTGCTGCGCTGTCATCGCGCGCGCGCAGCAGAGGCTGGTTGCACTATCTCTCCACGGGGCGCAGTGCCGCCGGGGCCGAGATGCGCTCCGATAGCAAACCGAAACTTAAAAACCCGTTGAATTTGTACAGTTTTTCAGAAAGCCGTAAAATGCTTCGCGTGCCTTCTATCGTTCTGCAATTTGTTGATTTAGTGTTTCTCGGTGATGCTGAGCAAGTTTCTAATTGAAACAATGCCCTTAAACACAATATTAAGAAAGTTAATTAGGCAAAAATATTTAGCAGTCTAGTTGTCCCGGACTTTAATAATTTTCCTAAATAGGCCCCTGTCCCAGGACCAAAACGAAACAATCATTTTTTTGTTGCGACGCGTAGTTTTCGCAATAACGAATTTGTCCACCTTTCGTGAAACACCCTACATATATATATATATATATATATATATCTATATATATATATATATATATATATATATATATATATATATATATATATATATATATATATATATAACATCAGTAATTTTTACAGCGAAGCTGTTATGTGCTAGGATCAGGAAAAAAATGCGTCCATAGATATTAACAAAAAACAACAACAAAAAAACCCACATTTAAATAGCGCTCCTTCGTTCGGATTGGTCGGATTGGTTGTGGCAGGGATATTTAAATAGAGAGGACAACCCGCGTGAGATCCGCCTTTCTTGCATGGCATTATTTGAGAGGGAGGTCCTGATCCATTGTAATCATCTACGGTCACCGACTTATCTCAGGTAAGAGTTCGCTGTGACGAGGCTGAGGGCAAGACGCGCCGATCTAACCTTCCTCTTTCGCTTCTGCGATGCTGATAAGAGAGACTTGGGCTCTTTACCAGCATCGCTGATAAAGAGCCCCAGTCGCTGTAAAACCTCAAATAGTCGTGTACTAACATGTATGCGTATACCAACGACCGACAACAAAACGTGTATCGACCTCACTATTTAGCAAGAACGCATTCGAAGACAAAATACAACCAGTGGCTGTTCACCACAGTGACCATAAGGCAAGAATCACTTTAATCACTAAGAATTAAATGAAGACAATTAAACAACGAAGTCGTGTACGTGTCTTCATTGCAGTCATATGTAAAACGTATAGATGTCGTATAGTTGTCGTAGAGATAACGGCTTCAGTGGTCCTCTATCTTCACGTAAAGGGAATGGGCTCTAATTTTTTTTTACCGTAATGCATGTTTTATGCAAATCCCAACAATACATCCATTTCAAAAGTCCATTAAGCAAAATTGGTGGCGGTCGCCAGTGTCTTTTAAACTTAGGCTAGGTGGCGCAAGCTACCACCTGTTACAAAGGGTATTGCCATTAACATTCATGCATCCATCCATCCTTGGACACGTAGCGTGTAAATGGACTGTTAAAAAGGGTCTATTGACGGAAAGAATCGATAGAATTACGAAGCCTGGATAACCTTTCGACTTGCTTAATTTAATAGGCACAGAGGCAATATAGTGAAACGCACTAAGACGCACCCTTGTCTGTTTCCAAATGTGGTTCAAAGAGGTTCTGTTGTCTTCCGTTGGACTATGATCGGGGATTAGCGTTAATATGTCCAGAATCCTAGGTTTGGGAGGGTCTGCAACTGCTCGATCCAGGTCATGTGATGTGTAGGCCGCGTTCGCAATACAAGGTGTGAAGAGCGGGCGAGACCTTCGATCGTCTGCAATTGTCTCCGAACTTTCAGCAGTATTTCGCCCGGTATCCTCCTGGCCACGCCGGTACACGCGCATGCGTATCAGCAGCAAGCCCACGGAGGCGGTGTCCGCCATTCAATTGCCAACGCCCTCCGTGATTTGAGTTGCTTCATCTTTTAAATATAGACTCCATCTCGCATTAAAAAGTAACTAAAACAGTAAAAGATAAATAATTTTTGTTAGGTGTTGTGTCTTTTGGGGAATCTAAATATCACCATCGTTTATCCTCAATACAAAACTCAACGAGAAACAAAAATTCGAAAATCGTGCAGCCACTCGTCGCCGTGACGTTATAAAACGACCGGGCCCGATTCTAGTTTCATGTTGGCACAGCGATCAACTGGCAATTCTTAATTAGCTTCGACTCTACTTCGCGTAAGCTCCTCGGATTCGCATAGGTGACTGCATCTTCCGTAGAAATCATGCGCGGAATCGCTGGACTAGCAACCATTTCTCGAAGATAAACCTCTTCTTTTTCCACACCCATACGTTCTGAGATATGAAACAACCGGGTGTGGAAGAACAAGATCTTCAGTAAGTGTTTCCTAGTCCAGCAGTGTGTTCGTCATTTTTCTCTCTCTCTTCATGTAGCTTCCTCCGTTCAGCTGGCATCTTTCAGGAGCACGAAACTCCAAGTAGCTCAGAATCGACGACGCACAGCGCTGGCTTCGCGAGCCGAGGAGCACGGGCGAGGACCCTCTCGTGACGTCACGTTTTCCCTTCTCCTTTACTCCCCTCTCCCGCTGCCGCGGAGGGTCGTGGTTTCGTCGCAACTTCAAAGGCGCCTTTTAGGTAATACGGGCATGAAATAGTCTACTTTTTGTGATATTCGGGATGCTCGAAGTCAGATTAAAAAAAACTTATCGAGTGCTTTTTAATCTAATTCAAGACCGCTTCCGCTACCTTTTATTAAGAGCAATCGCAGACAGCGCCTACGATCCAAACAAGTCGATCGAGCAACGGCAGAAGTGCCTCGTCATGGCGCTCGTCGTCTTTACGCGTTGATCATTACTGGCTAAGGCAATCACGCGTAGTGGCTGCGGCGTGATCATGCGCTTTTTTTGCGGTGCTTTATTGGTTTTTCCGGTGCATTAAACGACGTGCTGCATGACGAGGCGCTTTTGGCGCTGTTTCATCGGTGCCATCGGGTCCTAGCGTTGGCTGCGCTCGGACCTAATATAGGATAGGGGATAGGCACTTCAATTTCCGTGTGCCGTTTGTTCCCCTTCCCTCTTTTTATGGCGGGAACGTTTCTCACTTACCTGCCAGGCTTACTCCAGTGTAAAAAAAACGGTATAACAATACGTAGTTCTTGTTTTTTTTTGTCTAGCTGTCCACGACCCCGCCCTGTTTTTATTGACGTTACGAGTCCAACGCTGAAATAACACGTGCACAAGTAAATCAAATATAAAGCTGACTACACTTTAGTACCCGCGCACTCGCAGGCACTGCAACAAAAAGCAGAACTCGAGCCCCCGCTGACGTGTTTCCGCAATAAAGCAGAAAAAAAACTAATTGTTTCAAGCATATTACCTGGAGTGTGAATGTGCACAACTCGTTAGTGTAATTAACCTGTAATGTGACGTCTGACATGTTTTTTTTTTTGTCATTTAACGTGGCCTTTGTAGAAAGAAAATCGTCATATATATATTCCGTTAGTATTTTCATTCTCATTTTGTGTCGTCTTTCTATGCGTGACTAAAGCCCTTTGATAAACTTTACGCTCTGTGTTCCTTTTACGTACCCACAACTATTAGTGAGTTTTAGAATTGCGTAAACGAGCAAACGCAATCACTGTGCGTTTGCGTTAGCGTTGCGTGTTCCACATTATGTGTGCGTCTTCGATTGGAGTTTCCTCCTTTCAGTAATACTAAAACTGTCTACTATTATGTGAACGTTCAAGACACGTGTCACGAACTATACTCTGTTTCACCTTTTGTTGTACCGCAGGAAAGGCTATAAGCGCGTGCTCCTACTCTATGGCACATCTCGGCGGCACAAGCTCTCGTGCACCAAGGGCAGCTGCCAACGCTATGAGCGCGCGCTTCTAGCCTTCGCTGCGGTACAACATAAGGTGAAGCGAAGTATAGTGCTCCGCAGACATACGCTTTCAAGGGCCGTTTATTTCAGTGCTTCTCTGCCGCGGGGCCGCAGGGGTCATGGATCTCGTACACTGGCGCATTGAACGCTACTTGTAGAACGAACACGAATTCATCAATGCAGAGCTCAAGTTCGTCTGCTTTTTTTCGCAGGGGTTGTGATGAACAGGACGCCGAGCTCTGATTGGGTCTGACTGAAGGATAGTGAGTAGACATCAAGGCAGCTTGCTTTGAGGTCTACCCACTATCCTTCAATCAGAGCGAATGAGAGCTCGGCGTCCTGACGTCACCACAATTCCAGCAGAAGGAGCAGACGAATTTGTGCTCTGCATGGGTTTAAAACCTGGTTCATACTTGCCTTCCTAGCGACTAAAGCGACAACAACGACAAAGTCACCGAAAGGAATTTCAGCCGTACACTACGTGCCAAGGATTGAAAAAAGCCGCTTTGTGAAGCAATCCTGTGTGTCGGTTGTTCTGGTGTTTTGGTCGTTCTTGTCGTTTTGGCGGCTTTGGACGCAGCAGAAACACATGCGCGAACGAGCCTTTACACGGGAATGTTCAATGAAACTTTCTGAAAATGCCAGCACCACCAGTGAGCGCTTTGTGTCAATATGGAAACTGTGAGGATGTCGCGCCCTTTTGTCAAGCCACGTCTAGCCTAGTTGAGCTTTTCCTTGCTAGGTTGTGCATGCTACCACTCGAACTGCAGCATCATTCTTGAGTCCAATCATGCATCTATGCGAGCCGGTTTTCAAACGTTGTTGAGACGAAATTTTGTTTTGTTTTGTTTTGTTAATATTGCAGTAGGAATATAAAATAAACCAACCACATCAACTGATTCCCATATCAAATAAAAAAATAATAAACAAAAGACGCGTTGGATACGCGATGACTTCACACTTTGAGCGCGTGGCCCATGCGCGATGGCCCCTACAACCAGGAACTGTGGCCCATCCAGAACGATGGCCCATCAAAAAAGGGCAGTGGAACGACGGGCTGTGACTGAGGGTTTCTCACCTCGTATGGACGAGGCAGCGCGGCACAGAGCGCTGCAAAGATTGCCGTCTACCGTACACAGGGATCGAACGTGAACGCAACGTGGTTCTCGCAGGCGGTGCGGCGATATTAGCAGACGACAGAGCAGCGACCCTCACTGTTCCCATAATGCCTCACGCCCGCTGCTTGATGGAGCGCGCTACTTTGTAGAAAAGTCCATCTCCTGCCTACTATAACTCCCCTTCCTGCAAACACCTGTACGAGTAAACAAAAGCGCACTCCTCCTCTATGCTAGTATTTATGGTTCGTGAACGTGAAGTGTTCATTATGAGCGAGCAATTTTCAAATACAGCATAAGTATACGCTAGAAGCTCTTCCTAAACGCTTATTACTACCAGTGAGTGTTCCTCCGCAATTAGAAAATAGTCAGCTACCAAGCTGCACCTCGCGCTAATATATGTGCGGATAGATGCATACTGTCAACGTTACTAGAGGGGTCACCTTGGGAACTTGGACTTCATTCACAAGAGGAGCACGTGTAGTTTCGTTAGCTGGTGAAACAGCGGTGGTGCCGTTGCCGTGAGATCGCTTCTGTCCACGCAGTGTGAAGCGCAACACAAGATCCGCTGCGAACCCTCCGCTAGCGTTGATGATGACGTGCGATTTATGACCATTGATTGAATGTGAGTAATGGCAATTATTCTCGTCATGCTGAAAATGCAAATCGCACACAAATGTTTTATTATGTGAGCATAAACATTTTTCCAGGGATCGCGTTTTGCCATACCTTCAGGCGCACAGCATCCTTCGAAGTGTTGAAGAAGTGGCGCTTATTGTCATTTTCTGACGCCTGTGAGGCGTACCTGCTGCGAAAACCGGGAGCAAAGCAGGTCGGCATGCGTTCTGTTTGATCGGAAAACGACTCAATTCTTCCAGCACCAGAAACTAACGTTTATGAGCCTACGACGAACACCGACAAGGCGAGCACAAACACGAGGAAGAATGACAACAACAAAACACCGCCGAGAGTCGATCCTAAAACGACCACAGCGCCACTTCTCGCGCGCTTTACGAAATGGCGCCACTCAGGGAAGCGGGTTCACAAACTGACCCTCTCCAATAACGTTGTGTACTGCTCACCCGCAAAAAGGACACGACAGCCTGGATACGTAAAAAGCACCTCTACCAGAACGGGCCCAGCAACCAAGCACTTCCCGTTCGAGCGCCTTACGCCGCGCCAACGACGAGCCCACAGTAACATCATTTGTCATGGCCACCGCCATTCTTGCTTTTGGTTCACGTAACAATTCCATGTTGTGGCTGGTGCGTGGTGGGTTTCTTCGGTGGAATTTACTGGCGGACATAGCTAATCCCGCTGCCGCTGAGCACGTGCTGACGGCAGGCTTCAACAACGCTTCCAGCGCGCACATTGCATAAAACCAATATTTTCTTCTTTAGAAGACGATAAATAAGAACTCATCCCCAGCATGCGTTGGGAGAAGTCACCTCAAATTTGGCGTCCAGTGGATAGCACCGATAGGAGGCATTCAATGGCGACCGTAGCTAGAGTTCCTGCATAGGCACCCTACGGGAGCCAGAGTTGCGCGTTTGATTCCACGTGCCGCGTGCCGCCCTCGCCGCTATTCGCCGAGATCCGATCACGTGAGGAGCCGGATCAAGTGTCGTGCAGCAAAGTAGACGTTGCACGCGCCCCGACAGTACGTTCCCGTGCTTTTGAGCGCGCCGCGCGCCTCGAACGCGCGGCGCCGCTATTCGCCGAATTCAGTCACGTGAGGAGCTAGATCATCATGCCGTGCAGGAAAGACGGCGCTCCAGGTGTGAACGCGCAACTCTGGCTCCCATAGGGAGCCTATACAGGAACTCTAACCATAGCTAAGTGCATAGCTCCTCAGCGCGTGCTGACGGTTAGCTTGAACAGTGCTTTTCCGACGCGCACTTCCCACAACCAAGACTGTCGGTCGTGGGAACTTATATGTGTCTGCTCATTCTGAGCATTCCCAGTGAACGGCGTGCTCAAATTTACTGGACGCCATATTAGAATGCCATGTTCAGTACGGTTCTGAGCGCATTCTCAAAACAAGCTTGATTAATAAGCTGCTATGACTGGCAATATTGATTCTGTGGAATGCACGTTGCAAAATAAATGTTAACGCTTGCCATGAGTACGCACTCAGAAGACAGGCCCTCAGGTATGCCGTCTGTGAATACCCTCTATTGGGCAGGAGATCGAACTTAAGAGGACATTTAATCGAGCTTGTTGTCCACACAGCAATCCGGTGTTTACTAACACAGCATGACAAAAAATTTAAACTTCGCCAAGCACAGTCTGGCACTAGCACTTCGCTTTGACTAGTGCTTTGGTCGCACAAGAAGCGGTCTTCGAATCATCATTGTAAATGTTTCTTATAAAAACCAAAAAAGAACATTTTGTTTGTTGTTCCCACAGCTGAAGCGTTACGCTAGAGGCGCGTCTGTTTGATCTCCTCCCCCATTGGCGGCGAGATGTTTTGGTGGCGCCAAATACTTTACTAGGGGAATACATTCCACTCCCGTCATTTGCATTAGACAGAACGCCTACAGCGCCGAATCCAGCCCTGACGGAATGGAGGTCCGCGCCAGCCCACGCGCATGTGCACGTGGATGTGCGCGGCGGCCGCGGTGGTGTTGTCTCCGATTCCACCTAAGGCCTCTTCATGCTTCAAAAGTAGCGCAAGGTGCGTCGATGCACGAGGCACGCGCAACGTGCGACCCTTGGGAAGATCATGGCGCCACAGCGTCGATGCATGTGCCCAGAGCCGTATATTAGGAGAGTTTGGACAATAGGCGGAGCAAAGGCTGCCGCCAGCGCCGAAGATTCCCCCACGCTTAGAGCGTAAACTAAATTTGTGACACAGCGTCGACCAATCAGGAGACCTCTACTCCATCTCACAAATGTCTGCAGTGAAGACAAAGGCACAGGCGCGTGAGCCTAGCTCAGCGAAACGCTTTTGTTTGTACGAGACCTCGTGCATAGGAGGCACTTTCCAAGCCACGCGCTCGTGCCTGATGCCTTTGTCTGCACTGCTAGAACAGCGTCCTGAGACTGGCTGAAAGAAAACAGTGCAAAGGTGGGGTGCGCGAGCGTCTTGAGACGCGGAGTTCCGCTCGGCACGGCTCAAATTATACTTCGTTTCACTTTATCTGCGAGCGAAGCCAAAGCTAGAAGCGCGAGACCAGCGCTTTTGCATTTCTCCCCAGCTCGCGCGCTCGAGCAAAGCCTGAACGCATGGAGCTTCCGTGCTCGCGCTTCCAGTTTTGCCTTCGCTCGCACATAAGGTGAAACGAAGTATAGTCGTGTCACATATTTAGATCACACGACCACCGCTAGGGGCTGTTTCGCGGCCTGTGGTTGGCCCCGAGCAGGCCCCGAGATGCTCGCCTATCCAAACCAATGTATGGCCAAACTCTCTCAATAAACGCCTTGCCGCGACCACTATTAGCGGCGAGATGTTTCGGTGGCGCCCTCGTTCGGTTACCTTTCGTGACGTCATTACCTTGTGAACAACAAGTTCGATGGTGTTTGTAATGGGCATGGTGGAAGCCTGAAATCATAGCGCTCTCAAAGCAACACTGCCAACACCATCAAAATTGAAGTTCTTACATTCCTCTTATTTCCGTCGATGAGACATCCTTTGCTGACGTCATAGTCAGCATTCGGCCAATTGTGGTGGGCCGACCACAGCGACGCTTTCAATCACTCGCGTCGCCAATACTCTGTGTCAGCTTGTGTTGTACCGGAGGAAAGGCCACAAGCGCGAGCTCCTTGCTCTAAAGATCATTTCGGCGGTACACGCTCTCGTGCACCAAGGGCAGCTGCCAACGCTATGAGCTCGCGGTTCTGGCCTTCGCTGCGGTACAAGATAAGGTGAAACGAAGTATAGAAGTGGCGCGCGGCACGTGTCTTGAGCATTTCCACAACAATGAATTTGGTATGTAGAACAACCATCATCATCATTATCATTTACCGCCGAGACCTCCCCGACGATAGATGGCTCTCGCCAAACCCAGAGAACCTGTCCGCGCCGAGGCCATTGTATTTGAGAGGAGTGGAATGTATTCCCCCTAGTAAAGTATTTGGTGGCGCCCTCGAATGATTCCTTCTCCTTGCGTCCTTGCCTTGCAAAGACCAATTTCGATGCTGTTTGTAATGAGAACGGCGCAAGCTTGAAATGATTGCGCTCGGAAACCAGCATTGCCAACACCGTCAAAATTAAAGTTCCTACATTACTCTCATTTCCGTCGATGGGAAATCCCTGAGCCGACGTCATAGTCATCATTCGACCGATCGTGGAAGGCCGACCACAGCGACGCTTTCGATTGCGCACGTCTCCAATAGTACGGTGGCTCGAAGCCACCGTACCAATAGCATGCAAATCGAAGCCGCCATTGTTTGCAGCACTTCTTTTTTGTCTGACTCTTTTGCTCACTGCTACGTTTATGGCTCTTTTTGTTCTATCTCGGGCAAGAACAAAGAATGAATTATTATACGTGTGCCATTATCTTTCTCTCGTTTGTTCGGTGCACAAACGAAGCGTCGAATAAAAACAAATACGAGCAATATAACTGCATTTTTGTCGAACACAAGCGGCAGTCAACAAAAGGCCATTCCCAGGGCCATGTAGTTCGACACTCGGCTAGAGAATAAGCGAAATCGCCGACCACCGCAATCGGCCAGCGCCGCGCTGCGATAGGATAGAACCAAGGTCGAGCGCAAAGCTGGACAATAACGGCGGTAAGTAATCTCGCCCACTTTTTCGACGAATATTCAACTTTGATCACCTACTGAATGGTTTGTGAAAATAAAGTTTTTTATTTTACGCGTTTTAGGCACTGACAAGATGGGAACGGTAGGGAGGTCCTTCAGTCAGGCCGCTTCCAGCGCCGGTATCCTAACTTCGATAACACTTCGGAGTTTCTGGAGCCTTGAACACGCTCAGTCAAAGCACGGCGGAAGGCCACAAGAGCGTCCTGGAGACCGGAGCACCGAAATATGGCGCCCTAGCGTTTTCAGCTGGTCAGTATACCACAGTTAGCCGCAGCGAAAAATAATTGACTGTTCTTTCAAGGCGTTTTGAGACAGACATTTACTCCAAAGATGGAACGTGCTCAGATCTAACAATACTCTCCGAGGAAGATAAGATAAAGCACGAATGGCGAAGAGGGCCGAGCAAATTACGCAGGAGGAGGTACGTGCCGGCCCAAAAGCTCGACCGCCCGCTATCCCAAACGCAAGTTCGGGCGCCTCGTCGTCGCCCAATCCAATTACCGGTGACCGGCGCGTACGCCGAGGCATTTTTGTTAATTAGCACACGGGGAAATGGCGGAGGGGGAACCGCCGGGTTCTCCTACGGCACGGCAGTGATAGTGAACGAGGGACCCCTATAAAAATGATTTTTGACTTTTTATTGAAAACGTGTTGACTTCTTGTTGACTGTGATTACTTTCTTTTGACTTTGACTTTCTGTTGACATGGTCAACAGAAAGTTTGTTGACTTTGTGTTGAAACTTTTCTGATGATTTTCGTCAGCCTGAGTCAAAAGAAAAGCTGTTGAATTTCTATTGACTTTATGTTGATTTTTTTCTGCTGACTTTCTGTTGACATGGTCAACAGAAAGATTGTTGACTTTGTGTTGAAACTTTTCTGATGGTTTTCTTCAGCCTGAGTCAAAAGAAAAGCTGTTGACTTTATATTGACTTTATGTTGATTTTCTTCTGCTGACTTTCTGTCGACAGTGTCATCAGAATGACTGCAGACGTTCTGTTTACTTCGTGTTGAAAATTTTCAGTTGACTCTCTATAACCAGTGTCACTAGAAAAGCTACAGACTTTCTGTTGATCTTTTTTTGAACATTGTACACCCCAACTAGATGTCAAAAGTGGCTAAGTTTTTCAATAGTCTCTGACAAGGTGAGAACGGGAAGCAGCTTCAGTTGTCCCGCTTCCAACGCGAGTCTACTACCCTTGACAACGCTTCGGCGTTCGTGCACGTCGAGTGCGCGCGTGCAGTCAAAGCACGACGGAAGGCATGGGGCGTGTGCTGGAGGCCAGGCGTTCGAAAGGCATGCCCTGCCGTCCTGACTTTGTAAGTGACTTAGTGACTTGAATGACCATATTAAATAGTCAACTAGTAAAAAAAAGCAAGATCACTATTTGAAAGTGGAGAATCTGTCTTGACTCGCTTCGTCCTCAGTGGTGCTATGCAGAGAAGCGATAATATTTCTTCTAGAAGCCGTATTTGTGGTTGTTGTTTTAGCAACTGTCCCGAATTATTATTAGATGTACCAATGCTTTCTATTAAGAGATATCGTCCACGACCTTCAAAACACTGTTTTCCCTTTGACGGACTCCCGAGGGGAAGATGAAATACTTGGAACCTTAATAAGTGTTGAGGTGGTCACCGACCAAATGAATTCCTTCAATATGTAGGCTATATAAGGCTTTGGAGCAGTCAGTGGGACTGTGTTTCAGGTGTTTAGTGCTTCATGGTGTTTGTGTTTGTGTTCGTTTCTAATGTGCATTTCTCGGATATATGTAGTAGTAGTGCCTTCAAATACCACAGGAATGCCATTTACTAACAAAATTAAAAAAAAATCGCGTTTCTTTTTTTTTACAGAATTTTGCTGCAGTTATTTTGGAGGAGAGTGGAAAGCTATAGTAAGCTTCCAACACTTTGTTGAATAGATTGCTAAGCTGTAATGATTTTTTTCTTTTTAATCTTCTGTAGCTTTTCAGTTGAAAAGCTGTAGCATTTCAATTGAAAAGCAGTAGAAAAAGCATCTTGGAGGCGACTAAAAGTCTGTTGACTTTCTTATTACAAAGTGGGCCAATATTCTAAAGAAAGTCAACAGAAAAGCTAGAGAAAGTCAGATGAAAAGCTATTGACATTTTATATCCTCTGATGACTTTTTTCAACAGCTTTTCAACAGAAAAGCATCATGGGAAGTCTGTTGACTTTCATTAGAAAAGTGGGCCAATATTCAAAAGAAAGTAAAGAGAAAAGCTGTTGACATTATATATCCTCTATTGACTTTTTTCAACAGCTTTTCAACAGAAAAGCGTAACAATTTTTTGTAAGGGGGACGACCGGCGCCTTCGAGAATGAGGAAAGAAAAGAAAGATAAAAGGTCGCACTGTTTACCGTGAACATTCGCAGCTACAGTCCGTTTCAGAATTTGAGCCTCGTTTGGCTAAGGCAACAAGCGTCGAGCGTTTTGTAGAAAGACGCATTAGGTGCGCCTGTTTTGGCAGCTTAAAGACGCAGTCAGGCTCTCTGTAATACTTCGTACAAAAGACACTGCAGAGACGATCAGAGAAATATATGCGAAAACGCCTCGAGGAAGTTCGAAGCTTCTTTGATCCATCCATGCATAGAACATGTCTGCAGATAGACGCATAAAGGCTGAACTCCATGGGACGAATATGCTGCGAATAACCGACGAATTTTGCCCGGCGGCTTTTGCTCTGCGCGTGGAATCAACACAGTGGCTGCTACGTCGCGCGCTAAGCGAGACGTGCCATCGGGCGGCGTTCGCGAGTTATTCGTCACATAATTCGTTCCATGGAGTTCAACCTTAAGTCGTTGTCTTCAGACTGTCTTGTGTATGATGTATTAGAGGTGTGACCAGGCCTTTAGGCTGGTTCGGACATTGACGGTTTAGTGTGATCGAGTACGTTGCGGCCGTTTGTGACCGCTTACAATCAAGAGAACACACTGATGCCGTCCCTCGAACACTTCCGATCAGCCTGTGCGAAGACTGAATCTCGCTAATGCTGGAAAACCTTCAGTCAAGGCCGGTTCAGACACTTGCGTTTGAGTGCGTTTGACTGCGTTGCGGCGAGAACCGAAAGCGAGTCACCGGCACATCTGTGCTTCGTATGGAAGCGTGGAATCCAGTTCAAGGAATCATCTTGGCACACGATATAAGCAGCAGGGATGTCCTGGTGTCTCGCAGCCGCAACGCAGTCAAACGCAGTCAAACGCAACTGTGTGAACCGGGCTTCAGTCTAGCCATTTATTTATTTATTTATTTAAAAATACCCTCAAGGTAATAATACATTGAAGAGGGGAGTGGACATCAAAATAATAATTACAATGTGCACATGTTAGTTAGAACTCTCTTAAACAAAACAATATCAGTAATGTTAGCTATTGAGGCGGGAAGGTGGTTCCAATCCAATGATGTTTGGGGAATAAAAGAATATTGAAACAACGAAGTTTTAAAATTTGGCATTCCGACTTTATGACTATGATCAATGCGAGCAGAGATGTAGAATGGTGGGATAATTAGTTTACGACGAAGGTCAGCATTTTGATGAAATATTTTATGGAAAACACACAAACGAAAGATTTTACGGCGATGCGTTAGTGATGGCAGGCCTAAAGAGGTTTTCATGCTAGAAACGCTGGCAGTGCGGTGATAGTTCGACATGATAAAACGGGCTGAACGGCTTTGGACAGATTCAACAAGGGAAATTAGTGAAGAGTGTGAGGGGTCCCACACAGCGGCGGCATATTCTAATTTTGGGCGGATTAGAGTTTTGTACATGGTTAGTTTCAGGGAGGACGGAGCGAGAAAGAAATTTCTTTTAAGGTATCCTAACATACGATTAGCATTGTTAATCACGTATTCGACATGAAGTTTCCAAGAAAGGTTAGACGTTATATGAACACCAAGGTATTTGTAACTTGACACTGATGCGAGAGGCTTACTGTTAAGGTGATAAGTGTGAGGCAGAGATGAACCACGTGATATTCTCATATATTTACATTTGTCAGTGTTTAGTTCCATTAGCCACTGGTTACACCATAATGATATCTGGTTAAGGTCTGATTGTAGAAGCAATGTGTCAGATATGTCAGTTATTTTTCTATATATTACGCAATCGTCAGCAAACAGGCAGATGGAAGAAGAGATGTTCAGTACCAGGTCATTAATGTAAATAAGAAACAGTAGCGGGCCAAGCACGGAACCCTGTGGAACACCTGAATTGACTGGAACAGTGCGAGAATTGGTATTATTAGCAGTGACGAATTGTAGGCGGTTAGTTAAAAAGGCGTGGATCCAGTTAAGTATGCGTGAGTCGATGTTAAGTGATCGCAATTTATGAAGTAGTAGCTTATGGGAAACTTTATCAAATGCTTTTGAAAAATCCAGAAAGACACAATCAGTTTCATAATGGTCATCAAGAGAGTGATGGAGATCATATGTGAAGGATATTAGTTGCGTCTCACATGAGAAATGTTTTCTAAAGCCATGCTGTGAAGTAGTAAAGAAGTCATTAGATTCAAGAAAGTTAACCAACTGCGAGTAGATGACGTGTTCAAAAATTTTGCAAGGTACACTGGTTAAAGAAATCGGGCGATAATTGAGCGGATTATGTTTTACACCAGATTTGTGTAGAGGAACCACCTTCCCAACTAACCAATCGCTCGGGAGTACGCCAAGGTTAAGGGACTGCGTATAAATGACTTGAGAGAATTATAGAACAATACACATTACAATTTTTTAAAAACTTGCTGTTGATTCCATCAATTCCGGCACATGATGAAAGTTTCATATTGTTAATAATTCCAGTCACACCAATATCGTCTACTGTTACAGGGTTCATCGGTAAAAAGAAGTGGATGACAATGCAGGTATTCGGCTGACATCACAGGCTGAAAATGACATTCTGAAAACATCGTTTAACACCGTTGCACAATCAGCAAAAGATATACTTGTACCGTCTGAAGACTGAAGACTAATATCAGATTTAAAGTTGGGATTAATGACACTCCAAAATTGTTTAGGATTAGTTGCTAACATGGTAGGCAGAGTGTGATTATAAAAATGTGATTTTGTTTCCTTAAGAGTTGAGGTGTAATCATGTTCAGCTTTGTGGTACGCTGCCCATCGAGCGTCTGTGGACGATCGCTTGGCAACGCGAAACAGTCTTTTCTTCCTGTTTCGCAGTCGTCTCAGATTAGCGTTAAACCAAGGTGAGTTAGTGTTGCAACGAATTTTTTAGAGGGTATGTATTTTTCTGTTAAAAATGCTACAATATTTTTGAACAACACCCAATTTGACTCCACGGAGCGATCTGAAAAATTAGGTAAGTAGTCATCAAGGAACTGGGACAGTTCCGAGTTAATTGACGTAAAGTCAGCTCGGCTATAATCACGGATATGTTTTATGGTTACCTTAGGAGTTACTAATGGAATGCGCAATGAAAAGTGTAGAACTAAATGGTCGCTTAGAGATGGCAGATAGGTAATTGTTGATATGACGTTTGGATGTGTTGTTAGGACGAGATCAAGAATATTTGAGGATTGAGGTGTAACTCTAGTAGGCTCCGTGGTCAGTTGAGAAAAGTTGAAGTCAGCACACAGGTCAAGAAACTCGTTAGTTTCAGATGAGAAAGGGTTAGACACAGGGCTTTTGTCGGACCAGATAATGTTGGGATAATTAAAATCACCCATTAATAAAATTGGCACTCCTGGATACTGAACGACAATTTGGTTAATACAATTATGCAACAAATTCACAAATAAAGAGCTGCTAGCTGGAGGTCGATAGCACACACCGATAATGGTTTGTTTGTGCTTAATATTTAGGCAAACCCAAACAATCTCAAGTTCGCAGGCTACGATGACAGGGCGAGAAATTATCGAATCGGCAACGGCCAATAAAACACCACCGCCGCTTCTGTCACGTCTGTCACAGCGAAATGTATTGAATCTTTTTTGACAATGAAATAATTCACTATCAGTTACTTTGCTAGATAGCCACGTTTCAGTTAGAGCGATGACGTCTGCATTGCATGAATCAGCAACTGAGCACAATTCTTCACGTTTACGGATTAGACTACGAATGTTAGTAAATAAGATTGACATATTTGAAAAAGGCAAACGCTCTTCGCTACTCCTTGCTGGTTGTTAGGATGACGCGGAAGGAGACGATACAGTTTGAACAGCAGATCGGGATGACGTAGCAGAAGCATGGCGACTAGGTGAGTCTATTTCGCGAATGCTGTCGTCGATGTCGTTGTAAATAAAGCACTTGTTATTTACAAATAGTTTCTTATAACTTAGCTTGAATGTATTTCCCTGACCTTTTCCATACTCCAGAAGTTTTCGTCGGGCTAAACGCGTCGAAAAGCTAAAGTCTTCCGAAACAGACACGGGGCTAGTTTTTAATTTAGACTTAATCTGCAGAATAGCTTCTTTGGTTTTAAAGGATTGGAATTTTACTAAAATGGGTCGATTTTTTGCGGTTACGAAATTCCCCAAACGGTGAGCACGCACAATTTGTTCCCGTGAAATACTAAACGAAGCTGAATCTGAGAGTAGACGAATGACTTTATCTTCTGCCTGGGCCCACGTTTCACCAGCGCAATCATCCACCCCATGAAACACAAGATTGTCTCTGCGTGTCTGGTCTTCCATTTCGTCTAATCTGGTGCGCAAAAGATAATTCCCCCGTTCAACGCTCTGAACGGCTTGATGGTTACCGGCCAACTCGCGGTGTAGTTCGTCGATTGATGCAGCCTTCACCTCAATCGCGGAAACCCTTTTACCGATATTTGTAACCGTGGCTTGTAGCTGTTCCTGGTTTGCTTTTAGATCGTTAATCGAGCTCAGTATATTATTTTGCCCTTGCTCAACCCTCTGAGTACGCGCATTCATATCTTGCATTAACCGCATCATTTCATCAAGCTGCTTAGCTAGTTCAGCATTAGTTGGTCCAGGGTTGGTCTCGACATCGCCACAAAGCAGCAATAACAACACTCTGAACAACTTCACCAAAGCTTCTGGGCATGGAAGCACTACAGTACAAACGTCATTTGATTTATAATAACAATCGTCATTTTTACCAACCTGCAGGGTAAGAAGAAAGTAGTTGACGATGTGCATCTTTGGCGTGCTTCCATGCCCACTGAAGATCCACGGTGGCGAGGGCGGTCTTGGCGATAGCGATAATGCCGGTGACGATGTTGCTGTCCCGGAATGGCAGATGTGAAGCTGATTGGTGACGGTCGCGGGGATTTCGTCGGGTGGTTTGTCGTTTTCGTCCTTGAAAGTCATGGAACCGTTGACGAGCGGGACTCCATCCAGGTTAATTGAATCCCTTGCTCCAGTCAAGTTGGCGTCCAAGAAGCCAGGATCGAGACCAAGGCCCGTTCCGCTCGAAAACTGCAGGGTAAGAAGAAAGTAGTTGACGATGTGCATCTTTGGCGTGCTTCCATGCCCACTGAAGATCCACGGTGGCGAGGGCGGTCTTGGCGATAGCGATAATGCCGGTGACGATGTTGCTGTCCCGGAATGGCAGATGTGAAGCTGATTGGTGACGGTCGCGGGGATTTCGTCGGGTGGTTTGTCGTTTTCGTCCTTGAAAGTCATGGAACCGTTGACGAGCGGGACTCCATCCAGGTTAATTGAATCCCTTGCTCCAGTCAAGTTGGCGTCCAAGAAGCCAGGATCGAGACCAAGGCCCGTTCCGCTCGAAAACTGCAGGGTAAGAAGAAAGTAGTTGACGATGTGCATCTTTGGCGTGCTTCCATGCCCACTCCGTGCTTCCATGCCCACTCTGGAAGCACGGAGTGCTTCCAAGCGGGCATGGAAGCCCACTCTGGAAGCGCTCCACATTGGAAGATTAGAAGGGTTCCCGAATGGCGCCAACGTGCGAGTGTGTTTTCTACGCAAGCGTTCACGAGCTGTCAAAATGCGGTCGATCACAAGGAAACGCAAAATGGTCAACCAGCCTTTGTACGCGCTCTGGTGTCGCCAACCGGGCAGCGAACAAACGCGTTCGGGGACAAACTGTACTGCGAAGGTGAATCTGGTTTGCCAAATAAGCTGATATGTTTTGGTGGGCGGACGGATTCAAATATTTGTCGGGCGACTGGAGAACTGACCTGAGCTATTGGCGACGCGAGCGATCGAGAGTGTCGCTGTGGTCAGCCCACCACAATTGGCCGAATGCTGACTCTGACGTCAGCTAAGGATGTCTCATCGACGGAAATAAGAGGAATGTAAGAACTTCAATTTTGACGGTGTTGGCAGTGTTGCTTTGAGAGCGCTATGATTTCAGGCTTCCACCATGCCCATTACAAACACCATCGAACTTGTTGTTCGCGAGGTAATGACGTCACGAAAGGTAACCGAACGAGGGCGCCACCGAAACATCTCGCCGCTAATATTCGCGTCGGACCCGACAAACTGCGAAGTTTTACTGGCCGACAACGCAAAATCAACCTTTCTGGAATCCGAGCGTCGCTTGTCACAGACATTTGTCCGTTCGTGCGTTCGTGTGTCCCCGCGTACCACAAAGCATGTGAGGTCGCGTGGCATTACTATTTGATTACACGACGTTGCTTTGATTGTCTCTTTTTCAAATTTATACGACCGTTCCTTCGATACTGCATTTCATGCATAATAGGGTTTTGAAGATAAATGGCGCTGACATCTTTTTCTAAGAGTTCGATGTATGCAGCTCAACTGTAAAACAAAACAAATGTGGCTGACAAAGTGTATTTGAGACGTAGGCTAGAGGCGTGGGTTTATTTTATCACAAATGAGTCTAAGGGCCTAAAAACTTGACTGGCTAAGACATTGCCTCAACTCAGTGTTTTAGGCGTTACATAAAAAATAACTAAATACGTAACTTGTTACTTCGAATAAAAGGAACGCCTTACCGTCCTACGTTAACCATAAAATAAAAGAATCTCGTTACGGTTACCGCTAGCGATAAAAAGTAAGACAACTTTACTTTTGCAGTTACCTTTACTTGAATTAACACGCTTTACTGTTTTGATGTTACAGGTATGCATAAGTGCCATATTTCAAGAAACAGTATGTTTATCCAGTAACTGCACATAATTACCTTATGTTGTTGCTGTTGTTGTTGTTTTTGGGGAAGGGGCTGCTTCTAAATACTAAAAGAACACCAAGAAATACGAAGAGAAACTCTAAAAATATACATGGCTTGGCGCCTAAAAACATGATAAAAATTGAATTAGTAATTCCGTTTACTTTCTGTAATAATATGAAACGAGTAAAATAAGCACATTACTTGTTACTGTTTTGGAATTGTAAAGGGTACGTTACTCGTTACCGGAAGAAGAAAAACGTGTAACCTGTAAAACCGTTACTTCTAACGAGTTATCGCCAATACTCCCTCAAATCCAGTGAAAGTGAGGTAGCATTTTAAGGGTTTCTAAAAGAGTTGTTGCTGTCAGTATGAAATGCATTGTGACACGTGACGAAGAAAATGTGAATGGGTAAATTGTTTTCTTGCGTTTATGCTTCTCTCAGTTTTTGGGGCATTGCATCATTTTTCTATAAAAGGCCTCCACGCATACACTCTGACCATGAAATGCCTGCCCTCCTACTAGATTGAAATAATACAGAAGTCCTACCCTACTACGCAGCACCTGTTCCTACTCACGGGAGGAGGAGGGGAGAGAGAGTGTTTCCAGCAGACCGCTTAAACCCTCATTTTTCCCTCTCACGCACACGGACACACTCCGCCACGCGGCGCAATGCCATGTTTCCCGCGCGCAACACTAAAGCGAGGAGGCAGTGTGGCTGAAGAGTTTCCATATAAAACTATGATGACGAGATAAATGTTTAATACAGAATAGTTACACCAAGCCCTCTCGACTTAAGTGTTCTGGGTCGGGGAATGATGGGGTGAGGTACGGCAGTGAGGGTGGTTTAGATGAAGGGGAGACACCTGCTGACCTGACGAAGTCCTGCAGGGAGTAGATGATCGTCTTGCGCGTACTCCTGTTCCCCATTTGGGGCGTTTCACTCAGATCATATTGTCGATGATCGCGCGCTAGGAAGTTTGTTTAAATTATCATGCCTCTACCAACGGTGTTTTAGGGCATTCCCAGAGCGTGTGATGTACGCCTGCCATGGCTTGGCATTCGTGACATTAGAATGATATCCCTTCAAAACCCATTCCCTTCTCCTTAACGTGCCGAAGGCGTCGTCTCCTATCTTGCGCACACCTGCCCAATGTTTCACATCACCTCACGAGTACAAGAATCGTGGCTCACAACGTTCAAGATACCGCGCGGGACAAAGCGGCCCCAACGCACCTCGGACCTGGTCCAACGACGGGTCAAGCTCACTCTCATCAGCTCCGGGTTCGGGTTACATGCTCGCCTCGTTAGCGGCACGAAACGCGCATTAGCGCTGAGGCGCCGCTGAAGACGCTCAATTAAGGTTGCGTTAATGTGCTCTTAATGTGCACCTAGCCTGACGTCCCAAACGTGGCCTGCGAAGGAAAGCAGGCGGCCGCCTTCCTACTGCTACGAGTGTTTACGAATTCAAACTAATAGCTTTTTTTTGTGCTTATTGCAAAGGCAACCTTAGAAATACCTGAGCCATATTTGAGAAATTTCAGGAACGGTTTTCGGGCCAGTGACATTTTTTCTTGTGTGTTTGAGCCACGGTGGTTTGAGCGTATTGGCGACGTGCGCGACCGAAAGCGTCGTGTGGTCGGCCTTCCACGATTGGCCGAACGCTGACTATGACGTCGGAAAGAGGGATTTATCATCGACGGAAATAAGAGGAATGAAAGAACTTTAATTTTGACGGTGTTGGCAGTGTTCCTTTGAGAGTGCAATGATTTCAAGCTTCCACCATGCTAATAACAAACACCATCGAACTTGTTGTTTGCAAGATAATGACGTCACAAGGGGAACCATAGGAGGGCGCCACCAAACATCTCGCCGCTAATTGCGCCTGCTTGGCTCGCTCTGAAGCGACAAGCATGCGCGTGCTCGGCTGTTAATATTGCACGCTGGTCCGTGATTTTGCAAACACATAACTGTAATATTTCCGACTTCAGAACAAACAGACGGCACCTAGACGAGAAAACATTGAACTCACCGGAACAGTTCCTTGCGAGATTTCTGCGCATTTGTTGTGGCTTCCGTGATTCAATGTTGTCGGCGGTCGGCTCGAAGGCCACCGAAGCGAGAGAAATTGCGTTAGTTTTGTCCACAGCAATGAAACCGACTGCAACATCAGGCACGCAGAGTGAATCGTGACTCATAGTGGGCTAACGAATTGCGTGCGCCTTGCACTACTTCTCGTGTTGTGTAGGGTTAACAGTTGTGACGCTGACTCTGTCGGTACCGTTGTATGAGCGTGTTGCCTATGTCACCCTGAATGCAACCGCATGAACCAGATATTGTGCGTTTGTCAATGTTCATCAACGCGGTAAAATTACAGGAAGCTGCATTCCCATCAATTCCCGAAGAATTATATTCCTGTAGATGCTCCCGGAAGGGTTTGTACACCATTTTATTAACAATTTCCTGGGAGGTGCCATCTTGAGAGTTCGTAAGTGGGGTGCGTGGCTTGCGAGTTTCTTGATGCATCGAACACGCAAGTGCTAGACTCTAAAATTGCACGCTATGCTTTTCGCGACGTGAGCCATCAAAGGCGCCGGGGCCGTCAGCCTACAACGATAGTACAAGCGCCCACTGTGAAGTTTCTAGTGGGATTATTACTTTTATTTTTTTGTATCGAAGGACACAAGAGTAATGATCAGATTGTCAACTTCAACGGTCCTGGTTTAAAAACACGTTGACTCCAAGCTACCACCGTGCATTTTTACACAGATACCATCGAGCTTGTCTCTCAGAACCGATAATAAGTAGCCAGGACCACACCTCGTGACGTCAAGGCGAGGCAAATATTTGTCGCAACGTCACGGATGAGAACCATAGCAGGACGCCACCGAAACACCTCGGCGCTAGTGCAGTGGGAGATATCCGAAAGATTTTTGTGTTGCGGCGCATATTGAGTGAATCACTTTAGGCGAGTTCGAGCTGCGTCATGTTTGTCGGCGCCCTCCTGGGGCCTAGGGAAAGAAGAACAGGCTGCACGACAGGTAGAGTAGAGAGGCAAGCGCTTCACTTAACGCAATCTGCATACCGTCACGCGGCGTTAAATGCAAGTTTCCGTGACCTCCGTACATCGTGCGGTCATATGGGCAATGCTCTAAATCTTACCCGAGTAACCTGTCTTCTACGTCAGCGGGTAATACCAACGTGACATTGCGAGTAAACGATCCGAGACTCGATTTTGGGATCGGCCGGTATAATCACCTTGATACTACGCGGATGGGCTTCGTCTTGGGCTACGGCAAAAATAAAACCTAGCAGCGACGGCAGCAAAATAGCAGACGATCTCTTTTGGTCAGAGACACAGCACTCGAAGATACGATAATGTTAACCGCTTTCGAAGTTTTTCTTTGATAGTAACGACGCGGTGTTTTCTGAGGTGGCTCCACCAGCTCCTTTTGCTCACCTTCCCTTTGGGCTGTATATAGAGATCAAAATTACTTGACTTTTTTTCAATTAGACATACAATTTTTTTATTAATCAGCACCATAGCTGTAAGATCAGTTCAGGTGCCCCAAACACAAATCTTCCACGCATCGTAACATGCACCGATTACGTTTTGCAGGAATTGCCATCACACGTCGTAGCGGTAGAGCGCAGGGGCTTTCTTTACTGTGATCTGTAACTTGCCTTCGCTTTGACGCGAATATAATTAAAAATCACACACATAACTTCGAAACCGGTATAGGCAATTTCTTGTGGACGGAGACGGGGTGGGGTTGTTGAAGGATCATTTAGAGCGTACATAAAATCTTCGTTGCCTTCACTGCTTTACAAGCGTTCTTCTTTCATTACACACACTCTTGAAAAAAAAAAAAAAAATACTTCCACATCATCTACTTCGTTCGAAAATTTTCAGCCTTGAACTTGAGAATACGAGTTCTCTCCAACGCCGAGGTCGAGGATGCGGAGAAGCCCTTGTTTACGCTCGCACTCTGATAATGACAACAACTATACGTTCCCGGGGAAGGTGCGTGGTCTGGATAGGGTGCAGTCAATTCCTTCAATGAAATCAGCAAATCTCAATAACCACACATAAATGGCGGCACCTCATTCTTTGTTATTTCGAACGTCTTCCACCAAAGCCAACGGAGCAAGCGAGCTTTGACGGCTGTCGGCGCAGAAAGCAGACGACGAGCAGATCACGTGACCTATTTACTCGATTTGATGTGGCGTTATCCCCTGATGAAGGAGAGTAGCGTGAGGAATTACTCCGGAGTAAACAACCCGCTTCTGGAACGCGAGTGCTGACGTCTCCGAGTAAGCGCGAGTAAGCTTTGAAAGGCCACGGTACGAAACCTTTACTTCGGAGTCGGATCGAGTAAATTTTGGAACACAGCCATGGTCACCTCGGTCGCCACGCACACATTCCCCTTCTCTTCCTCAACGGGCAAGTTTCGTACGAAAACAACACAAAAATAAAACTCGAAGCTACGTCGCGGCTGACTGCCGTGTCACGCACCGTGACCCAGGCTTCCAAGATCGAGGTACTCCATCAATTTACCTCGAGCATTTTTTTTTCCTGCTTTCGCGATTTTTTTTTTTTTTTTGCCGTCAAATGTTTTGTTTGCTACGGTGAAATTGCAGTTCCCCGCGCTTTCCGAACCCCTCTCCCGTTGTGCTGTGCTGTTGCTCACATTTGAACCCCGTATTCTGTTTTTTTTTCTCTTCTTTTTACGTATGACGGACTGTGTGTTTGTTGTAACTCGAGGATCGATAGCTTTCGTTTGAGTCATTTTTCTTTTAAACTCATTCCGTCGCAATACAATCCTTTGTTGTTGTTGTTTTTGTTTTCTCCTTTTATATTCGCGTAAGCTTGTTGTTTAGGTCGCATTACCGTTCTGCCAACAGAGTGAGTGAGAATTTAAGGGTGTTTGTATTTTCCTTTGGCCCGTGGTATCCTTCGCTTCGCCTTAGGGTGGAGCGCTGCTGACGCTACTACGAGCCATTGAAATTAACCTAATGCCGCGTGTGTGTGTCGCGTGATCGTTGAAACAAGCAGGGCGACGTCGGAATCGCCCACTCACGTAACACATCCGAAGCGCAGGTCGACGTCGGAGTCACGCAGTCCCGAAACACATTCGAAGCGCTCGGTTTGCTTGTAGCGTCCGTTCCGGTCCATCTTAGGTTGAAAGGGTGTATAGAAGTGCCCCTGCGTTTATTTCCCGCGGAAGTATGAGGGAGCTGTTTGTTCTTGCTGGTGTTGTTTCGGGGGAGGGGGGGTTAGGCTCCTAGAACACATTTTGTTCCAATGTATATATTTTCTCGCTAAACTCGTGGACGTCGTAAGACGTTGTCACGCCTTCCGCGCGTCGGCCGTTGATTCGCTTGGTGTTTGTGTGGCGTATGTGGGACCACCGCGCGACTTGCGCTCATGTGTCTTGTTATTTGAAACACGGGAATTAAAACGGGAAGTAGTTTTATTTCAGCGTAGTTTATTTTTACACCGCTTCCGCATTGATATCTCTTGTTGGTGGTTATTTCTTTTGTTTCTTTATTTACTTATTTCGGTAGCCGCACAGTCGCCCGTAGAGGGCATTCTAGTGGGGGAGGGTCATACGAGGAAATTATGCCACAACACGTCAACAACGACCAAAAAAAGAAGAAGAAATTGTCATTTGCTAAACTGAGCGCGTCACAAAATGTGAGGCGGAAAGCGTTTCGTTACCCGGAAGCCAGTCGGGTGAAGATATTAAGTTTCTGTGTTTCTCTTCGTTTGTGTTATTTTTTATTGGTCCTCGTTGCTGCGCTCTTATCGAGGAACCGCGCGCTGATATTCCGACTCGAGCGAATAAAGAAGCCATTGTCGTCGCTGCGGTTTTAAGAAACTACAGCAACAACAACAACAACAACAAAAGTTTTGAATTAGGGCCGTGTTTCTGGAAGAAAGGTTCTCTACGTGTGAAGATCCTTGACCGCTTCTTTTTTTATATACTTTTATGGCGAGAGTGTATCTGACGAATTCAATTATTACGTACCGGCACGGCCCCCTTTTTACGAGGTTTACCGGTTGAATTACGGGAACAAAATATTCTTTACTGCGATTCATTATTCAATTCCCCGAGCTGCCTTATTGAAACGACGCTGCGTCCGAGCGGTTCGCGGGTAAAATGAGCCACGGCTTCCAGAGTGTTGGGAGGAGGGAAGGGATTCTAACCGAAGGCAGATATTGCATCCGAAAACTGTCAGAGTTTATTGCGTGCGTTCTAAAGCCACCCAGCTTTTGATTAAACATAAATTTAGCGCAGCGTTTATTTAACTTAGGTGTTGCCCGACTCGAAACGTTTGTTTGCTGTTCGCGTTAAGACTTATATTTTCTTCTAAAACTGACAGTGTTCTTTGGTTGAATATAATTTTGCGTCCCGTTATGAAATTCGAATAATTCTGGTACCCAATACAGAGTCTTAAAATAAATGACCCTTTATTGCGTATTTCACGGAGCATCTTTTAGCAGTTCCAGCCGTAGGTATGTACCAAGGGTTCCCAGAAGGGAATATACGCGTAAAAATAATCAATTTAAGCGAAGACCCGCAGTAGAAGAAGTCGTGGGATTTCTTTTTCTCTATATCTTTCAATTCACTTATATCTGCGCGTGCTTACCAACAGCCCATAGGCCTTTGCGGTAAAGCACGAATAATAAAATACGTATATTCATCACAAATTGACGTGCTTCAAATTATACACGTTTAAGAACTTATACATATGCCTTACATTAATATAAACTCAAACACTCTTGAGCAATTTTAGAGCAACCCTGTACAAACAAGATCTCAGTCGGTGGTCACAGCGAATTACACTCGTAAAGCGATTGCTCATCATGCTCTTTTATTGTGTGTTCATATTTGTGAGAGAAAGAAGTTGAAGTTCTGCTTGAATGACGTCGTTGCAGTCCGGAGAAACCGTGGGAAACTGCATGCGCAACGCTGCCAAAACGGGGGCGGCTTCTTGTCCAATATTTCTTTCCTTCTCTTATTGCCAAGGAAGGGTAGAGAGGGCACGCTCGCTATGCTCCGTTTTACTTAAAGCCCGACCTGAGCATGATGCTACAGTCCGATGGGCACAAGCAAACAGCCCAAAAGAGCATCATCACGTCGCTCGCTGTCTCTGTGGGTTTGCTATCATTTACGCTAAACCAAGCAAGCGCAAGAAACTGGCAATGGCCTTTACCTTAAAAGTCATATGATGCATGAAATTCGGTGTTTAAGAAGTAAAAGTACGCATTTGCTTAGAAGACTATATACGGTCTTGTATTGTGTATGTCACGTCATGTCGTGTCGCGTGACGTAAATTCCTTCGCTAGATTTTGCGGGGAAACTACATTGGTGTACAGTTCAAGTGACGTCAGGTTCCGTGGCGTCATTTTCGAGCCAAAATTAGCTGGGAAAACTGTATTGGTCCGTAGGTTTCGTGACGTCGGTTCATACTACATAAAATTTCCCCTAAATTTATCGGGGAAATAGAATTGGCGTATAGTCCACGTGAAATGAAATCACGTGACATTGATTTTCACGACACATTTTGCGGTAAAACTGAATCGGAATGTTGGACTAAAATGATCCGCTTCCTTTTGATTCAACTCCGTGCACTCCCGCTTTCGTGTCGAAGCGCTGACAGTCTTCTAAACGTAACTCGAAAAAAAACAACTAATCTATTACCATTGCAATTAATGTTTTTTTAAGTATCAAATTACACTACCTAATTACTTGAGAAACAAAAGGAATTGTCCGTTACTTGGAAACGTAACCGTTTCCGCTCCAATTACTTCAGATCTCTAAAGCGGCATATCTTTCTGTCGGTTTGAAAACGGGAATATTTACTGTCCATTATTGGACTGGAATCACCGATTGATGATCCACTTACTTTCTTAATCCATTAATTGTGATAACCTCTCCCTCTATTGGAGACTTGATTCGACGAGTCCTTTGTAGGAAACTCTTATGAACAAAGGATGTCGTTTGAATGGGGACGAAAACACCGTAAAGGTTACAAGTAATATTAGCTGTTCTAACTTAAGTAGACCGCTCTTGCGATTACTTACCAAGAGACGTAATCATAGGATTATAAAATTACTCCAAAAAGTAATCAATTACTAGTAATTTTATTACTTTCAGCGAGTACCGTAGAAGCTTGCGATGCAGCAGTATGAGGAGCGTTTGCGCCATCGGGCATCCCTCTACTCACTCGACCCCAACAGCCATTCAATCTCTTCCATCACCATATCACCCTTCGCACTCACGACCAACTAGCAAACGAGTGCGCCATCTTCTTCCTCCCCCTTTTCTTCCCTACTCTCATGCATTGACCCTTCTCGCCCACCTTCGCACTCTGAAGCCCCAAACTCCTGGTTCCGAGTCTTCCCCCCTCCAAGCAGATGGGCTCGACCGAGCGAAAGTCCTCGGGGCCAGCGGAAACAAAAACACGCTGGCGGAGAGACGGATAGGGGATGGCTCACGGGGAGCCGTCCGCGTGGCGTGTCTGATGTCCCGCGTCCCGATTCCCTGTACCGCCCGGAGGTGCCCGGGCATCGATTTCTCTTCCCGCTTCTCCCGCTGCGACGTATCTTCGGTTCCCACTGATCCTCGTAATGATCTCGTGCTCCTGCTCCTCGGTCGTTCAGGTTTCCGAGCGAGGGAGAGAAAAAAGAAAAGCAATAGCAAAAACAGGGAAGTGCTTAGCAGTCTTGCGTGCTCCTTTGCATCATCGTCATCATCCATACGCAATCGCTGTTTAGTTTGCTACTTTCAGAGCTTTACCCACGTGACTCTATCTTTGAGCTTTCTCTTTTTATCTCTTTCGTTACTTCCTTTCACTGTTTGCAAACATGAACCGCTGCTTGTCGTACCAAGCGACACACGGTCGCTACGGCTTTGCAAGCCTGTCGAGCTTGTTTGTGTTTCCAGTGTTAGAAATCATAAATGATACAGGGACAAAAAAGTTGGAGATTTAACAAGGGCCTTCTGGCTGTACAATTTAACACCCTGCACCGTAAGTTGGCAAACTTCAAAGGTCAGAGCTGCTGTGAGGAAATCACAGTCACGGAGCAACGCACGTGACAGCTACTTTTAGGAGCAGTCCTATGGCGCGGGTAGCGCGTATCCGACTGGTGTGTCTAGCGTCCTATGCTGACCATACATCAATAGTGGTCCCGAAGGGCACCAAATGACGTCACAGATGCCGGAGTCTCATGCTGCTGCACTGTCGCGATCCTGGTGATTCATCGTAGAAATGCTGGCGAAAAGCACAAGCGAACGCAAGTGTCACTGTCGTCATGGCGTCCCAACGAGAAGCAAGTATACAATTTGGACGTTTTTGTATTGGGTACTTATAATAACTATATTTTTTAAGAAAGTGAAGACATCAATAATTAAATAGGAACTTCCATGCTAAAACATGCAGTGCGAAGTGAAGGCAACTACTTTGTTTGTAATGTCCACGAAAAAGAGCTATGCAGCATCGATCGTACCGGGTTTTTTTTCCGCACATTATGTGATGTTTTCTAGCACGAAATTACCGACGTAAAAGCGCTGTGGAGACGACATTAAAAAAATAATTTTGAAGGGAACCGAGTTTTGTAGTGGAACAGAAAAAAAATAGAATTAACGATTTTTTTATAGTAGACACTTTCTTTACCTCTAAGTAGAACTTCAACCAAGTAACGGTTTCGCGCTTTCATGCCCATTTAACGAAGTTGGGAGAACGATGCATTGCGTCTTGTGAAAACACATGTGGAGCAGCATGTCTATGTTAGAGGCATTGTGTTTAATCGCTGCGCAGTACTTGCCAAAAGAAGGTATTATTTGAGCAGTCTCAACCGTTTACGTCTACATGTGCTACGAATACAGCAACTCTGTTCGTAGGAGAAGTGATGAGGAAATGGCGTGCCCTTGATGATACGATTGTGATTATAATAATAAAATGTTCAATCAACCTATAATGGCGACCTGTCCGGTCGCCTGGGACTGGACAACTAATATCGTTCTCTAAAAAGTCCATTCTAATATTTACAAGTTTGTGGAGTTCATTGAGCGAATCAAAATGTTCCAACAATGAGCTAGACCTACACGAGTTCCCGAATCCAACACAGCGCTTTTGAATTTTAGCCTTGTAGATAGTTCTGCGAGCAGTGTCGTCTAACAGAATTTCAACGTTGGAAAGCATCAAAATGACTCAGAATAACTGCGGAGTTGATAATCTTGGAGGATTAGACTGGGACTTTGGTACTTGGGGAAAACGGACCGTGGGCATTTGAGACAAGGAGGACTGCCGCGGGACAAACGCTGCTACGATCGCATAGCCTTCCAAGGTCATCGCTTGGGCCACTGCGGGCGTCCAAAAGAACCTTTATTTTCTTCTTTTTTTTAGGGGGGGGGGGGCAGGGGGGTGTAGGCGCTGATTGTCTTCCTCCTTTGCGGCTTTTGACAGACGCACAACGAGATTGGCAGAACAAGCAGGGGATTCATTTTGTTTCGATGGATGCGTTCTGTCTAGTGTAGGCGAACATGATTTTTTTTTCCTTTTAGTAGTTAGTTGTCCTTGCCTTGACTCGGGTCCCAGTGGGTGCATTGTCGTCGTATGCCCACTATTTTTTTTTTCAGTTTATGGTAGTTTTTTGCGCTAATAGAGACAAAACAAAACTTTGCTGACAAAGAAAGAAAAAACTTGTTATTTTTTTTATTAGGAGCGTTTTTAAAGCCCGGAGCACCTCGCCTTCGTTCCCGTGACATGTCGCTCGCTTTGCGTAGCACCCCTCAATTCTGCCGGCCACCGTGTTTTTCGGGGAAGAAGGCGATTTTTAGGTGCTCGCAGTGTTTCCAAAGGTGCAGGATTGAGAGCGTAACCCAAGCACTTGAAGACAGGAGGAAGGCGGAGCTCTCTTCTTATCGAGACTCTCTTTTATGGATCTCCACGTCGCGATTGACCTACAAAATCAACTTTCATTTATTTCTCGCTCGTGGCTTCCAAGTACTGTGCGCAACTATTGAGATAGGGTATAGCTAGGGTGCCTTCATGTGCGCTCTGCTTAGGGTGTGAGTCATCCGGCCATTTTGTCCCACACTTTTATTTTCCTTTTTTGTTCAGAAGCGCGTGAAAGAGCGTGTCCCTGCACGCGTCTGTGGCGCTGACTGCGCATGGCGACATTTTGTTTTCGTCGATTTCTTTGTATTTTCCCCGTGAGCGCGTGCTGTCGGCATCAGGTACTACAAAGGGTGGCATCACCCAAAACAGAAGGACATTGAGGCACCCTAGGTATAGCAATAGCTGCTTAATACGATGCATATTTCTAACGCACAATAGCTTTGCGAAATCAAGGTTTCGCTCAAATGGATAACTCTCACCTACAGTTCGACGCGCAACACCTTTGACGTATTGACTCGCGAGAGAGGCCCCCAACACGGCTGTGTCTTGCGGTGTTCCAGACACAACATCTAAATTTTGTTGCCTTACTTGTTACTATTTCGCGCGCATTTTGCGCCATATGGAAATGAAAGCGCATGACGAAAGTGACGCTCGTTTTCCGCTCGATGGAAATTTCACGCCAGCTCGTTGTCTTCGCTGGTACCTTGAGCGTTTCCCAGCGATGCGGAGCGTTTAACATGAAAAAAAAACGTACGATGGCATCCTTCGTGCACTCATTACTTTTATAACATCGAGCCGCCTTGTATCCTTTTTGTTTTTCTTTCAAAGTACTAATTTTTTTTCTGTGCATTACGGATGCTACGACGCTAAGTCGGTCTGCACCCTGAAATTTGAACTTAGAGCTAAGATCAGGGAAGAAGCAGCTAAATCAGAAAAATATAATTAACACTGTAGCAAAGTAAATCCATCATATCGATCGGAAGTACGATTTGACACATTCCATCTGAACACATACCGTGTGGGCACAGCGAATGGAATACCGAATCAGCGTGCAAAACGCCGCCACACTACGCTACCATAACATCTAAGGGATTTTTGCATAGCACCGAAAGGAGAAATCAGTTATTCGTTCACATAAACGACGCAAATTTATTTAAAGCCCGGACACTCCGTACGTTCAGTCTTAGCTAGGGTTATCGATAGTACTCGACCATTTCATTTGTCGAAACAGATAAAAGACGTTGGAAAAAATAATTATACTGAATAAGTGAATCTAACACACGTATTTTACCAACCGACGGCCGCGCGCCTTCAATACCATTTCCAATTGTCAGTCGCCCACCTTGGACGCACTTTGGGGAGAAAACATATTTACATCGCCGCCAAAGTTCTTCATTGAACGTGTAGTGCTGACCAAAATAAAACACTAACCTGACTCTCGATCGCTCGCCACAAAGGACGATTTCGAAAAGGCGGTACTGTACGTCACTTGAGATAGACCAAGCCTATAGAAACGAGCGTCGTCAAAAAAGGGGTCCGATATTTTTATTCCCACTTCCGAACAGAAACGAGCGCCACCCATTGCATCACCCAGCACAGAGGCCGGACTCGGCCACCGCGCGTATTATCACTGAAGTCCGTTGCAATGCACACTGAGCTGACTGACCACAGACATACCAAGCGCGCGAGGGGAGGAGCTTCCTCCGCCGGGAGAACACGACGCATTTCGGGGACCTACTTCACGCAGCGGATAACGCAGGTCTTTTCACACTCCGATACTGGCGCCATCTAGAAGTCGCGCGTTCAACCACGTCGCGAGCCGCGCAGCTTATTTAGTGGCAACTAAAGTGTCACCGCGCCCTCTTAACAAGACTTTAGAACAATGTGATCAGATCTTGCGCTCCTTCATTTTTTTCAGTACATTTGTAGAATTGGCGGTTAAACGTTTTATCGACATTTCAAGCGTGCGTTGTTAAGGTGAATTTTCTTCATTCTTTCTATGAACCGGAAGTGTCCTCGGACGTTAACGATTGAAGCACTTTGCCGGGTGGCGTTTGCCATGAAAAGGCTTTGCGCATCATACAAACGACAGCCTGCATACAGATTCGAACCCGAGTCACACGCGAGATCTGTGCTTCGAATGCCATGGCTATGCGTTCAAGGAGGAACTTGCACGCGGCGTTCGAATCACGGTTACTACTGCGACTCGTGTTTGGAGACTGTCGTTTGTGATGATGTATGAGCAGTGTGACCTCGGCTCTATACGTGTACGGAACGAAATAACGAAAGTGCGGGTTCTCAACCTCTCGTCTCAAAGTCGTCCTGCGAGAAGCGCAATACGTATCTCGCTCGTGACGGCAATAGTTCTCGTACGGTCAAGAGTATTCTAGTTGCGGGCCTTGCCGCTTGGGGGCGTCAAGGCGTGACAATCTTACCTAGAGCTTGCCCGTAACATCATTTGCGGCCATGCCGGTATTTTATGTGCCACGAGCGTTCACTTCACCGTGTTTGTTTCACACGGCTCGAGGAAACCAGCAAGTAGAAATATCTGTCAGTATCCAGCGATGCCGTATGGCTGGCCTGACAGAGGTCCCCTATCCTTAGATCAAGCTCCTATATAACGTCTGCAGAAAAAGTCCCTCTCGATGGTGTGGATTGCACCTTGCAGAACACTGTGAAACTGAGACTGCAGCCAATGCCACAGCCACGACAACTTGAGGTCGCTGCTTTGAAGAGTTGTTCCGCAGGACGATCGAGCGCACGCGCTAGAAATGCATGCCTCAAAGCCAGGAGCGCGTGCTAGTTCGCGTTTGTAGCTTTGGCTGCAATCTCAAGCTATCTTACTTCATACATATGGGTCTTTCTTCGGGCTTCTGCGACTGGCTTGCTAGTTATGTTGGTGAACACTCAAACATAGTTTCCTACTTATGATGCAAATCATTCCCTTATCTGTTGAACTCTGGGGTACCAGAAGGGTCAAATATTGGACCTTTGCTTTTTGATATTTTTGTAAATGATCTTGTGACTAGTGTGAGTCACAGTCCACACACATGTGGACTGTGGATTGTATACAAAGATATTGATGCAATTCAATTGTGGTGCTGTGCGAACTCGCTGATTTTATACCCCACCAAAAACTAAGGGTTTTTTTTTTCCCGTAAGTCAAATGATGTTCTACATCCTTACACATTAGACAGCACTGAATTTTCAAAATCTTCTGTTGTGCGTGACCTTGGCATTTTGGTCGATTCATGCCTGAACTTTAACAATCATGTTTCAAAGGTTATTAATGATTCCTTGTCAGTCCTGGGCATAATTGAACGCATTACCCGTGACTTCCGGAATTACACCTGTATACTGAACCTTTTTCGGTGTTTGGTTCTATCACGGTTTGACTTTTGTTCTACGGTATGGAATTCTTTGGGCGTCAATCAGGCGCTCAGGTTGGAGTGCATACAGAAGCAGAGACGACTTGTGAGAATTGTCTACGATCGTCACATTCGACGGAATGTTTTTTTATGATTATGTGCTTCTTTTGGACACTCTTTGTCTTTCGCCTCTTTCAACTAGGTGACTAGTTCGCGACATGGTGTTTTTATATAAGTTGTTCAATTCTGTTTTTGATTCCCCAATGTTATTGAGTAGAATCTCAATTCACGCCCCGCGACAAAATAGGTCTACTCATTTTTTTACCCCTCTTATATAGAGTCCAGTCCTCCGCTGACACGGATGATGCTCATGTACAACAAGTATTTTAGCCCTCACTGTGGACTTTTTTATACCTTTTAAAAAGTTCAAGAATAGTATAGTGGTTAGGATTGCCGTGTAGTTTGTTTAGTTCAGTGCTGTTTTATAATGTGAAGTGTAAGCCTGAAAAATGCCCCTAAAGCTGTTTGGGAAAAACAATAAAACTCTTATTCATTGATTGATCAGCGTTCTCCTCCAAGTCACATTAAGGACTAAGTAACTCCACGAGAGAGCCATAGTGCCGCGAACTGGCCCGGCTTCTTAGGAACTAATGGCGTGACAGCATTCCGACTCGGCTTCACAGGCCGCCACCAGACGCAATTTCGAAATCTGCTCTTTCGTTTTAAAATTCGTTTTATTGACTTCTCTGCCTGCAGCCCAGAAACACTAGTCTAGGCTAGTGTTCCTAGGTGGCTGGTACAACATGGACCATATACAAACAAAGATGTAAAAGTACCCTTTCCAGGTATATCAACGTGACTCACACACACACCAGTTCCCGAATGTATTCTCAGTTTAACCCCAATTTGAAAGTGTGGGGTGAGCTACGAACTCGCCGAACCAATCAGCCGCCCTCCACTCATCCCGTAATTCCGATCTCTGCGTGTGACAATTGGCGGGAGCGTGATCACGTGGCAGGAAAAGCGTATGACTGGTTGAAGGAGCACGTCGTTTCCCCCGCAGTATCAGATCAGGGGTGAACTGAGTGTAGTCTCCTGAACTTTTGATCCTGCCTTATCCCTCCACCCCATTCACCTTTTACCTTTCATTTTTGCTTTATAGGTTCATTTTAAAGGTTTCACACTTTATGTCTCTTTCCTCCAAACCCCCTCTTTCTCTCTCGCGCTTATCTCTTTCAATGCTTCTTCATATCTCACTCCCTCGCCAACCCTCACGCGATGCTACTTTAAAAGCAACTCTAACGGGGCATTCTGCAATGGCTCCAGGGATGAATGGGAGAGCTTAGACGTGTGGTCTTTGACGCTTAGCAAAAGCTGAGATCATTGACCACTTGCCACACACCCTATTCATTTTCTCCTCCTCTCTCTCTTTCTCTCTTTTTTATTTTTGTGTGTTTGTGTGTGTTGGCTACGAGTCGTTTGGCTGAACGCGAAGGTCAACGAGTGTCGAAATACATAAGCTGTGCTCCGAGTCAACAGCTTCTTATTTTTTGTTGATTTTCTTCTTCTGTACTCGTACATTCCCCCTGCCTCTCGGATCTTTTACACTCTGCTTCACCTTACAATAAAATAAACCAAAGAGGAAGGCCAATCCAAACCCGTGTGACTTTAAACTGACCTTCGAGAGGGACGTAGTGACCCGCGGGTCAAGTAATCCTGAGATACGTCCGGAGTCCTGAATTGGCTGGGAGGGCATCTTGCTTTCAGCTGCGGTTCATCGTAAGGTGAAACAAAGTAAAGCATTGGGTAACTCCGTAGATTATATAATGAGAAGGTGCTTCCGCTTAATCTTGTCAGTGGCAGTTTCGGAACAAAACGCCCCCTGAACGGAGCCTGACATCAGATAATAAATCAGCCTAATATACTTAATGCTGTAGAAAATGTAGCTGAAACGCACATGAATAGTTTTTGTAGATCACTTCGAATAAAGCGAACATCATATTCGCTCTTGCGAGTTTGATAACCAGACGGCAGCTTGTAAGCATACGAACACATAAAAACGATTATACTATTATAGAGATCGAAAACTAACATGAATATAATTTTATGTTCCGCCCAATTTGGTCGTTTAGAGAGGCAGTTCAACGATATTCGTGTGGAATGTTTTTGACTTCACACGAGCTTACTGACACTAGAGTGGGACCCAACTATACTCGCGTTCAATGCCGCTGATCAGGAAACTCCTTTGTTGCAGTGTAACTTCAAGGACAAATACGAGCTTTTCTTTCAATCTCTCTGCAAAACTTCATGACGTCGCGTGGGGGTCGCAGTATTCCCCAGTGACATTGTTGAATGCGGCTCGTAGAATGGACTCCAGCATTGCGTAGGCACTCGATTTGGGCTCGTGATAATCGATAGCTCGACAAGCATTCGGGAAGTGGCCCGTGTCCAATCGCTGCAATGAGGCACTAGCCGAACCATAATAATGACTGAAACTCAGCGCGTGTCCTGTGCTTTCCCAAACCCAGCGTGTGACTATGACCAACATTGGCGGCATATAACCGGCTCAAGATCACGTGACCGCTTGTTTAGGCTGCGAGTCGAAGGGTAAATACTGCGCGTTTTTCTTTAATTTTGTCCGCGACTTTTGTGGTGGAAAACGAACGTGTGTTTCATAGGTTAATAACGTTCTAAGCGATATTTGCGCAAAGTACACACATCGTTGCATCGCCCCTTTAACACTAAACTTAAAAGCAACGCCTGAAAGGGGAAAAATTATTCCGGTGGCTTAGCTCGGCTATGCCAGGATATACAAAGCGTAAGCTTATGCGCACAAAATGAGAGGCGCCTTCAAGCGGCTCCGGTGCAGCGTCAGACTTGGCTACTGCGCAACGGAGGCGGACAGCTGGGCACGCGGCGGCGCCAGTGCGTCTGCCGTGGCTATGACGTCACTCCTCTGGAATGCGCAGACCGGCGAGACGCGCGCGGTGGTGGCGGAGCGCGTGGTGCCGGCGGCTCTGCCGCGCCAGCTGTGCGCCGTGTGACGTTACTGCTCCTCGCACATGCGCAGACCGGCGAGGTGCGCGCGGTGGCGGCGGAGCGCGCGGCGCGCCAGCTGTACACCGTGTGACGTCACTGCACCTCGCGCTTGCGCAGCACGGAGCATGGCTCATTATGCGAGCCACGCAAAACTGCTCAACCTCAACCAGTGTAGCTCACGCTACAAAAAAAGTCCGACTAAGATTCAGCTGATGGACGCAAATGTATTCCGGTGCAGGAGACGATTACAAACACGAGCGGAAGGTGGGAAACCGGAAGCGCTGGAAAACGGGAGTCTGTAGAGAAAGAAAATAGCGGAAGAAAATAAAAAAAGCGACGCCAGGTTGGCCGTGTTTGGTTGGTCGCAACGCGCAGATTTTCGGTATTTGCTTGCCAACTTTTTTTTTTTTTGCACAATGCACGCCATTATTGTTTTCTGGCAAAAAATAAAGTTGAGTGCCACCCTTACACGCGACATTTCGCAACTTCAATGTTTGTGTTTATTGAAACCTCGCCACCAATATGAGCCCACAGGTGTCTGCCTCTGTATTCGCGGAATCAAGTTTTCGCGATATTTTCATTCGCGTACCTTGCGAAAAGTAAATCCCCGAAAAAAATAGGCCGTTCGAAGTAGACGTCTCGTTTTATTCCAGATTCGTTGGCGTTCATTGTTTATTTATTTAAATGCGATTGCTTTTTTAAGACAATCTATTTTATGTTTTATTTTGCTAGAAAAAAAAACAGAACACAAGCAAGCACAATATCTAAACACTACCAATTTCCGAAATGCACTCACTGCTCCATTTGATATGTAACTTCCTGGTCACTGCGTCTTTTCTTCTCGTTGTTAGTTAATATGCATTTTGATGTTTTGTCCCTTCTTGTGTAAAGCCTCCAGCGTGCGATTCAAGGGAGCAGTAAATTAAAATGGGATAAAAAAGGTACTGGTAACTCGTTTCAGGACAGCACCCTGCTAATCTACTTAAGCCTGAATCGAATTTAACGTTGAACTCGTTTCCAGGGACAAAGCGTAAAACAGGCCGCCAAAGGTAAGTGACCCTTAAGCGGGTGATTCAAATAAAATAATAGAAATACAACCGCGATGGTCCTTCCCGCGTCTCATTCAGGAGAACACGAAAGCGTAGACTGTTTCCTTTTCCCCTCTCCTGTTATCTTTCTTTTTCCCTCGGAGTCAAAAACAATTCAGCACTTGCGCCCATTAAACGCACAGACTCACTGGAGCGCGAGCACCCACGGCAAAACCCTGCTGAATATTTTATGCGCTTCCCTGCCACGCGAAGACGAACATCCTCCGAAACAGCAACTTCCTTTTAGGCTAATGTCCCTAGGCCTCCCGGGCATCCCCTCTTTTCCCAATCCCTCTCCCATCCTCCTCTTTCCCCAATCACATCCTCTCAAAATCCCCGATAGCGCGTCGTCTTCTCCCGTTCTTCCGGCGCCGTGGCACCTGCTTTGCAAAACGGTCGCTGCTAAACAGCTTTACCATTCGTCCGAATACGGCGGCGTTCATGGAAGAAGAAACTCGGTCGTGTCCACCGTTCTTGTTTACGTTTCTATCTTATCGCCGTTTCTCTCACTTTTCTTTCTTGCTGCTCGACCCTTTTCTTCTTTTCTGCCACCTGGACTTTTTTCTCTGTCAAATACGCACAATTTTTCTTCTTTTTTATATCGCCATTACATTTCGTTTCTGTCCACACCGGGTACTACGGCGTGCGCAAAAAAACAGATTTAGATGAGCGGGAGTGTTTTCGCATGTGCAGGGCCGACAGCAGCGCCACCACTACGACATGACGTCAGAGTCCTCGTGTCAGTGTATGGCCACGAGTAGTGATGTGGGGTGATGGTCAGGAAAGAAAAGAACAATGTATCGTCCACGTTCCCGCGATTACTGTTGGTTAATGAGAGCGCAAGGTTTTTACTGCATAGATTAGTAACTCTTTTCTTTTTTGACGCAGAAACCTTTAAAAAACAAAAAACAGCAGTTTTGAAGACGTAACAGTTCAACCTCAAATCAACAATGCTATAGATGAAGTACTCACAGAAGTGCCTCCGACTTTTATTCTTCGTTTATTAAAATGGCCGATGCCAAAAACAAAATTTAAAAATATACTATTTTTTGCGTCATAAGATCGCTAAAATATAGGGGTGGGCGAATATTCGAAATTTGGAATACGAATCGAATATCATACATTTAATATTCGTATTCGATTCGTAAACTAAGCCTTTGGTATTTTTCGAGTATTCGTCGTAACACGAATATTCGAAATTAATCGAATATTCGAAAGCGTATTCGCAAGCGTAAGTTTCGCTTTCTGGATTCGTTTTCGGTATGCAAGGCCCATTGACAGCGACATAGCTGCATGGCGGCTTCAACCTAAACTGGTGGTGTCGGTAGCGGTAATCTGTGCTCACTTTCGCGTTCGTCCACCCGTGTTATGGCTGATGGAGTTGATTGCGGGGAACCGTCTGCGAAGTGGAGGAACGAACGGGAAATAGCACCAAAACGAGGAGAAAGGAGCGCTATTTAGGAATATTTTGCGAGGGTGACGGCATCGATGGCGCAATGTCCAGCATGCGAGTCGACGCTTAAAACACCCACTGGTTCGACAACGACCCTTGTCAACCATCTCAAAGCACATCTGGCGTTGTTGAAAGAGCATCGTGGGATTACCGCTGGTACGCCAAGAAAAGATCAACCGACGCTGACGGACTTCGTACACCGGACGAAGTCTGTCAGCCAGAAAACAGGGTGCGAGCGCTAAATAACAAGGGGGCCGCCATGGTGGCACTTGATTTACAGCCTTACAGCATTGTGGAAGACCGCGGCTTCAAAGGACTTCTGACAGAAGCCGTTCCGAACTATCGCCTACCCTCCCGCTCTACACGCTCGCGTGTCCTTGTGACACGGATGTATGACGACAGCCGAAAGAAGGTGAAAGCAGAGCTCAACAGTGCCCTTGAAGGCGGCACTACCGCTGTTGCATTCACAAGCGACATGTGGACATCGCGCGCTAACGAAAGTTACGTGAGATTCACCTGCCATCTTCTTACTCCAAAATTCACGATGAAGCGGTTCACACTGAATACTCGACAGATGGCTGCCAGTCTCAGTACTGTGAACCGTCACAAGAGCAAGGCTCAACGCCGTCAGCTGATATTTGGCAAGCATTTGACCACTTAGCCAAAAGTGCAATGGAAAGCAAAGTGCTTTCAGCTTCAGAATGGGAAGTTGTAGCGAATGCGGAGGAGGCGCTGCTAAACAGAGAGAGTGATCCGTGTGAGTTGTGGCGAACTCTCGGGTGCTAAGATATCAAAGTCTGGCGAAGCTTTGCATAAAATACCTCGCAATCCCTACCACTTCAATGCTAAGTGAGGTTTTTTTGTTTTTTCCTGTGGCTGGAGGTGTAGTTTTGCTCGAAGGGAGCGCCTCATACCTGACCATGTGCAGCATTTGATTTCTCTGCATGACAACTTGTGGTCTTCCCTACAACTAGAAGTTTCGTTTTTGTTTTATATCCTTGTTAACACCAGTGCCTCACTGGTGTTAACGAGAATAAAAACGCAAAAACGAAAATCCTAGTTGTACGGAAGATTACACGTTGTCATGCAGAAAAATCAACTGCAGTTCTCCAATCCAAAAATCAAAAAATTAAAAATCGAAAAAAAAATTAACTGCAGTTCCGACATGTGAAAATAAAAGTGCTGCGAATAAATGCACCTGCCTTCGACTATTCGATTCGATTTTCGAAGCTAACCATTCGTATTCGATTCGTATTCGAAAATATTAATATTCGTACACCCCTACTAAAATGCAAGTTAGCTGCAATTTGACGAATTGGGAGTGCGTTATAATAGCGCCCTCAAGTTTGAGAGATCCCACGTTTATCAATCCTCTCAGCGAACCAGATTAAGAGTGTTCCGACGCATTGCAAATTATAACTTCCGGAGACTTCGTGGCACCTTTCTTTTTTGCGATTGTGCGCTATTTCGTTTAGAATCGACTGCTCTATAATGAAATAGTCTTCTCAGGTTTGCGGTGTTTTCCTCTCAAATATACAACAAACCAGAAACAAAACAACTCTTATAAATTGGGTTCATAGAAGACCTTCCCTAACACTTTTGCACAGAAACGTGACTTTGGTTGCTGAATTTGGTGTAAAATCGTTTGTTTTCTGTATACTTAAGTAAGCCACGGGTTTTCAGAATTCTGCTCTTACAGTTGGAAAAGGTTAAAGTCACTGACAGCTGAAGAAACGCGGGCACGTCGAGTCTCGACCATAATAATATTGCGCGTCTGACAATCAATATGACGACATTAAACAGTAAAAAAAAAAAAAATATATATATATATATATATATATATATATATATATCTACAAAGCAAAAAACGTAGACTTTGTACTATGTCTACGTTTTTTTCTTCATGAATCTTTTTTTTTTCGGCATTTTTATTCACTAATTTTGCAATGTCATTGGCTACGAAGCAATAATACTATGGTCGGTGCTCGACATGCGCTGTGTTTTGTAAGTTGTCAGTGAGTATATAGTATGGTATTGTTCACACACTACACGTTCGAGTCCAGATGCCCGAGACGCTATCTTTGAATTCCTAATTTAGAATACATGACACCAGGAAGAGTAACTAGGTATTTCTACATCATCCTATCGGCTGGCGCGTATTCGAGAGAAAAGCCCGTGAAGGTAGCCAACGGGTTACATCGGGCCCTCTGATTGGTGCGGTTTCCATGTACGCCAGATTGCCCGATTTACGGGGAGAAAGAGGAAAAGGAAAGGGAAGAAGGCAAAGTATAGTTCAGCATGCCTCCGTGATTCACACTTTAGCCTTTAGCCGTCTTCCAAGTTTGCTTGCCCGATATGGTAAGCAAATCTGGAAGCCGGCTAAAGGCTATGATGTTAATCACGGAGGTGTGCTTACCTAAGCCCTCACTGTCTCCCCCTTTCTGACCCACCTTACAGCAACAAATAAAACGTTCATAAAAAAAAACGCGTCAGTTAGTATTGAATTTGACCCGCTGATTCACTTCACAAGCATTTCCGAATACGCTGCCGAGTAAAGCATTCATCGTGTTTTTGAGGGGAGCAAGACCTTCATGGCGCAGGAACGAAGGTCAAAAAGTGCCATTACCGGCCGAGACAACAACACATCGCCTCGATAACGCCGCAACAAGGGCACGACGTCAGCGCAGCAACAACCGCCATCTCGAGCTCGCACAGTTAAGACGGAAACGACCAGAAAAAAAAACCAACAACAACAACAAGGCACGTTCTTTTTAGGCAACAAGGAACCATCCTTCAGAGCGTCTCTTTCATGTCCCGTCAACCATAAACAACCTCGCACCGGGTGCTCTGCTTGCAACCGATCGTGTTTTGGGGCGCCGAAGCCGCGTTCGTGCGATAAAGCAAGGACCGGAAGATGAAGCGAGGGAAGGGGAAAGTGCGAGAGCTCGACATGAATGGCACGATGCATTCTCGCCTTTTCATCCTTCCGGCTTTCGAAGGAAGGAAGGGAAGCTTTCTTTGTCCCTACGCTCTCATCTCGTCTTCCGCCACCATTCTTTTAACGCCCACCGTCTGCTTTCTTCCCCCTTTCTTGTTTTTATTGGGGCACTTCCCTCTCTCTCTTTTACACTTAGATGAGGGAACTGCTCTCCTTTGTGAGCCTTCTTCATCCTTAGGGCATTATTATATTTTTTCGCATAGTCACCCTGTTTATTCCATGCCATCCGCTTTCTTAAAACAGAATATTGTAATCAGATTTCTTTTTTTAAGTTAAGGGACGTTGTACAAGTACACTATAGTCGGTACCAAAGAAAGAAACTATGTAGAGAGACACATATATTTCTTTTATGGCAATAGATGTGAATGGCGGGGTTTCGCAGAGAATCCCGAAGCGTGTTTCGTACTTCGTGTATGGACTTGGCCCGCTAAATGTAGCATGAAATACTTCCCGATATATTTAGCCGAAAATGAAAGTATCACGGCACATTGTGACATCACGGTGTCATGTGATAATACAATTTCCTTGCTAAGTTAACCAGAAAATGAGTGTGTCACGTGGCAACGTGATATCGATTGTCATGTAACTTTACAATTTCGCCGCTAAATTTACCGGGAAATAAATGTCTCGCGTGACACTGTGACACCACAGTCTCACGTGAATTTACAAGTTCCCCATTAAATTTACTGGGAAATAAGTGTGTCACGTGACACTGTGACATCACAGCGTCATATTTGTTTACAAGTTCCCCACTAAATTTACCGGAAAATGAGTGTGCCACGTGAGACTTGGACATCATAGTGTCATATGTGACAGTACGATTTCCCGGCAATCTTTAACGGGAAATGATGTGTCAGGTGCTACTGATATCACATTGTCATGTTACTTTACATTTTTCCCGCAAAATTTACCAGATATATTGTGGTGTCATCTGACGTCACGTTTGCGGCAGCGTGTGCAACGTGTCAGGGGATTCATATGCAAAAAGTTGGAAAGAACCGGCAACTTATACTTCCACAAAACTAAGCCGTGTTCGATACCAGATCTTACATTGGAGGTAAGTAAGCCTCGGAAGATTTTTTAAAGGCAATGCGTAGCAGGTCTTCTTTTTTCTTCTTTTTTTTTTCGACATGTATAACGTGACAGTCATAAACCAGGGATAATTGAAGTGATTAACGCAGGAGCATATAAATTAAGTATCAACAGACAAAGTGCAAATACAACCAGGAAAATTTCATTTTCCTCAAAATATTTTTTTCCAAATACTATTGACTTTTATTGTGTGATACTTCTACCTTAAAACTAATAGCTTTTTAACAAAAAAAAAAGAAAAAACACTGCGCGAATGTAGAATGAAATTTATGGCAATCAGTTGCATAAAATAGTCTAAAAGTTTAAAGTACAGGTCAGTAGGTGAGAAGTTAAGGGCGAATAAATCATTTCCAGGAGCAAACAAGCCATGCAGGACAATGAGCCTGCTTGGCTTGATTACTCGTTCGAATTAGTTGATTGCTCGTTAGACTTTGAAAGATCGAAAAATAGGTGGAGGAGCAAAACCAGTTGGCCACAGATCATGTAGAACCACAAAAGCTTGCCCTCCGTGAACAGGCTTGAAGCATTTTTGGGTGGAAACGCCGAAGCAATAAGCTCATATTTCCACCCGGCCCGCGCTTTCCCTGAGTCCTTTTGGTACATTTTAGTATATTTCTTGCGTTTTATCATATTCTGTACCACGAAAATCGTCAAGTGTGAAATCCGCGGCATAGTGTGTTAGCACCTCACAGCACGGAGCACGTGGAGTGAAAGGCAGCGTCGAAGTATCCAGGGATCAGACGTCCTGCCCATTTCGACCTTGATGAGGATCCCAGCGGTGAGCCAGGGCTCTAGCCAAAAGGTAGAGAGAAGAGGGGGGGGGGGGAGGTGCTTGTTATGGTATTTTAGCACCCCCCCCAAATTCACCCTCTCCATATAAATAATATGTGAATATATAAACACGCATAAAGAATATTTTTTCGGCAGCTTTCAGACAACTGGGTTTTGTAAGGCCCATATCAAAACGTGGTCCTTCGCGTATTGAATTGTTGGCGTACAACTCTCTTATTAGGACAAAAATATAATATGGTAGCATTGCCTGGGACCCTAGTACGAAGCGAAATTCGGCCCTTTTATAAAAGGTGCAAAGGCGAGCTTTGAGGTTTATTTCTGGAACATTTCATGGAACAGATTCACCATCTGACATGTTGAAGACCCATAATGTAGAAACTCTGAAGCTCCGTCGTAGAAAAGCTCGCCTTAAATTTTTGCATTTACTCTATAATCAAAAGCCAGCTCTTAATGCACAGACCTACCTTGAAATTCGTTTCAACACACCATACTCGTCACCGTCACCAGTATTCCTTAACGCCATTTTACGCAAACACAAATCTGTTTAAGTATTCCTCCTGTTTTCGTACAATTGATGATCGGATTCTTCTTTCTTGTAATGTCATTTCTTGTGCATGTTGCAGTAAAGCGATAGATAATTTAGTTTCGTAGGATTAGATTGTGCGTGTCTAAATGATTTCTCGCGTTTCCGTGTCAACTTCGTTATCTTTATTTTCATCTGAAACTATGGACGGCCCTAGGGTGTTTCTATTGTTTGCCTTTTTTTACCGCTCCTCATTTAGACTCTTCAGCAGCAATGTGTTGCCTGTCTTATATGTGCTCGGGAACTTCGACTATTTTTTTTCTCACATGTGATTTCTTATGTTTTGTATATAATTTGCAAGTACATCGGCATTCTTTATCTTCATTCCTGCTGCTAGAACCACGTGTTATTTGCAGTATTTCATAAATAAAAGAAAATTACTCCTGCGACTTTTTATGGCCGCCCATTTGACTCAAAATCGTCTCTACACACCGATACACGAAGTTGTATCTATCCCCCAAGTATAGTGCGAAAAATATTTCAAGACTTTATTGAACTTTTGAATCCCATTTTCATCGTGTTTCTGAAACCGATAGGAAGGGTGGGAATGAAACGATGATAATCAAATTCAAAAATTCAAAAACTTCGCGAAATATTTTTTGCGAAGCAACTGGTGACACTTGAGGTGACGACAGATATGGTACAAAGTGGGCAGTAAACCACGTTCCCAACTGATCACAAGGCTTTGGATGGTAAAAAAAGAATGCTTGGAAACTCATCCATCAAGAAGCACGAAAAAAAAACGCTCGAAATGCTCTGTTTAAGACTACTTGCGCGACCTAAAAGCCTGCACCATTATTGACGTCACACCACAGGAGAACGCGCTGAAAATGTACCGTTGGTTTCGGCATCATCTTCATTCGCAGTTGTCTCAATAGCTATTCTAAATTTAAAGACAATAGGTAACACGTCACGAAGACGAAAGTACGGGTATTCTAAAACTAAAATTTGTTTCAGTAGCTCAAAAAGCGTCCGGAGCATTTCTTTATATCCCAACCATCCATATCGTTCCCCGCCCCTTCCTTCCTGCAAAGGAAGGAAAATTCCTGGCTGTAACAACGCGCCGTGCGGTCATGTATTTACTGTTATCCGATGCACGTAGAGGATCACAGATTCGCAGCCGTATTGCATTGTCAAATTGCGTATCAGCAGCGAGCAGTCGAGTTTCCACATCTAAAGGGCAAACCGCACTCTTGCTCTCTGAACATCCTAACGTTTAATTTGCTTTCACATCGCAGACAAGACGGTCCAAAGTTGTATTAAATTACGATAGATCCTTTTCAAGAGTGCGAGCCGTCTAATATCTGCTGCGGCAATTATTCGAGCCCGCCATTGTTCGGGCACGTACTCTGAGCATCTATTGGGCAACGAAGGTTGCGTCAGCACTCGGCGTGAACTCGGCTCGGCTCGTTTCCAAACGAATGCTACGTCAGCGTTCGGCGAGGACTCGGAACCAATCACAGGTTTTTTGCCCAAGAAATGGCAACCGCCAGTGTTGCTCGATGAGCTTTTGAAAACGGGTCTATTGCATTTCACCCCGCAATTTCTTTCTATAAACAGATGCAACCAACAAATACATGCATTGATATGTGTTGTTAATAAAATAATACACTGAAAAAAAAGAAAAAAACATTTATTGGTCGTTCAAGTGTCGTAACAAGTTACAAAAGAATATTTCTCCGAAAACAAATTTTATTCTTTGAATTTCATACTCTGCGAGACAGAGATTTAGTTGGGAGTGATTCCAATATGTGTTTCAATATCGAGACTTCGACCGAGTAGTAAGTTTTGAGTTCGCTCAAGTGTGTCTCGTGACGTATTCAAAACGCGCCTAAACTTTTTGTTTTTTTAGGCTGGGGAGGGGGGGTGGATTTGTGTTTTGGCGTGCCTCTCACACAAAGGCACTTAAAATTAATTTTGGTAGTTATGTGTTCCTTTAACTACAGAATATACAATATTCGAAGTGCGGTAAATACTTACCTTCATTTTTTTTCTTTAAATACTGTAAGTCTTTGGTGGCAGGTTAAATCACATTGACTAAAGCCTACATTTTGTATCGCATCAGTAAGCTTCTTGATACCTTTCACCCAGCTTCGTCCCATTCGCTCTCTCTCCCTAAAAAACAAACACAACCCATTTTTTTGTAATTTGTTTGCTCATATGAACTTCAGTGATCCGCCTACCTAAAGGAGTATTCCGCCAAGGCATGCTTTGTCAGTCTTATAGTCAATTTCTTTACGATAAGGGGACGACGCAGGATGAAAGCCAGCTCGCTGCGCGTTACGGCCCAAACTCTGTAGTTGCACACTTGCCTCGCAAAAGAGCGAATACGCTGTGCATACATAGACACTTAAATACATAACTAACAATTCCAGCCCAGAGAAACGAAAACTCCGATCTAATTCTAGAAGTATACGCCACAATGTTTCGCACGTATACCTGTAACTGCGTATAGGCATGTTTTATTTTTCTACGAAGCTCAGTCTATATTGGGGGCCGACCCCGAAGCGAACCCTGCAGGCTTTCTGTCCGGAGCCCAAAGAGGATTAGAGCCCGTGGGGAAACTCCAATCCCTTTCCAGAACAGGCGAAGCCCCAAGCGCGCGAGCGCGAAAACCTCGCCGCCCTCTCTACAGGCCGGACGCTGGGTTCTGTGTACCCAGAGGATTAGGTCTCCCGGGGGTCTTAGACCCGTTCACCCCTGAGCTGAGAGTTCGCTGGGAGCTGCGAGTTCTCCGGACCAATCAGACACTTCCTTTTCATCTCCCGACCCCTTTTCCCTGCACGCAAATGCGGGCGGGAGCGTGACCACGTGACTGGTCCAACGTGGCTCGTAGCCTTTGCCGCACTTCCAGCTCAGGGGGAAAAGAAGTATAGGCCGACTTGCCAAGCTGGACAAGCTTCTCCAACGATCGTTCCTCAACGCATCATCGTATTTTTATGGAGCTTTTATAGTTGCATTTTACTGTCTCGTTTGTGTCTTCCCCCAAAGCCTTTGCAATCACCTCAGCCAAAAAGTAAATTAGCAAAGCGAAGCTTGCCACGCGAGTTCGCAAGTATAAACATAGTGTGCCTTCACATCGGAGTGGTGCCAGATTCTCGCTGGGGGTCACGTGGTCTATGGGCCTCATTTGCAATATGAACTATGAGGAAGCGAAAAATAAAGAAGCGTTGATCGCTTGGAAGCGTCTCTGCCTCTTTGCCAGCTCTCCCTCTCGCCGTCGACAACGAAACGCGTACGCAATTGCTACCAATTCGCTCGGGAGGCGTCCGTTATCATGCTGCAAAAGCAGCTCCGTGGCATGAGTTGCTCCCTCTCTTAAATATAGGCTCTCTATATAAACGCATACACAACCAAATAGGGACGAACGGGGGAAAAAGAAGGGAACGACGTAGATGGAAGTGCCCGCCGAGATTTATAGAGGGCCTATTAAGGGCGACTCGTTTTAAATTAACGCCTTTCTTCTTCTAGGGAAAAAGGCGCTTAAGATGGCGTTCTTTTGAGGAAAGAGCGGAGGGGAGTTTGTTAGTTTTAGGAGAGAAGTTCCGGCGAAGTTCGCTCTGGCTGCTTACTCTTCGACACCTCTCTCTCTCTCTGGCTGGAGCGCTCGCTCTTTTGCGTCGGTCCTGCAAATTTCTCTTCGGAGCAATTGCCATGTAATTAAAGACGGCGGTAATTTTACGCTCGGGCAAAGACACATTCGTCAACGATGCAACATCGCGCTCTCTCTCTCTCTTTGTTTTCTGGAGTTGAACGTTGTATGTGGATGCTCAGTTGGGAGTTTAGGCGAAACTTTCTCGGATGCCACGCCATAGGTCAGAGGGCGCTAGCGACGTTTAAGTCTTTTTTTTTTTAATACAAGTTTCTTACACTTAACGTTGACGCCAGATACCCATAGGGGTTGCGTGACTTTCCTCGGTCCAAATATACACGTAACTCAGGATTGCGTCGTCTTTAGCTGTGTGTGGCATGGGAAGGTCTATGAACTAATTGCTCTAATGTTTGTTGTGATTACTAATCAGGACAGTGGCTTTGATCCGGCACATCCTGTCAAGCCAGCAACTCTTATATAGTGAAACGGAGCGTAAAGAACGAAATTCGGCTTGACTGCCGTCGTTTATTCATATATTTTTTATTAATAGGCGTAATCGCGAAAGCGAAGAACAGGATACCAATTGATATTTCCCTATAATGCCGCATGCTTTCCATAACAACTTTCAGGCGCACGCGACGGATAAGAAGCAGCTAGTGCGGTCTGACGGGAGGTATTAAGCCGCTATAAATAAATAAAAAACAGGATTCTGGAGCAAAGTCGGACAGCCTAATCGTTAGAAATAAGTGGTTATCTTCAGGATACATATTGTCACATATTGCGGAAATTTAACTTTATTAAATTTCCCACCACGGTATGTACAGTGTGCTCAACTGTTAAACATAACGCGGGAGCGGTGACCAGAGAGACTGCATGCGTCACCTGCCGGCTCACTCTGGCAGCTTATGCCGCTGTTGTTTTCTGGAGTTACACTCCCAGCTCCGAAACAATCCCCGATGCGTGACTCGGCGAAAAAAGAAAAAAAGAGGTAGCTCTTGGATTTTGTTTTTTGTTGTTTAAAGAAGGGTGGCTTTTATCAGAGAAACTGCAAGGTCACTGAGATGTCGTAGTGAGACTAAAATAAAAACAACAAAACAAACAAGTAAAAATTTAAAGCCTGGGTGATAAAGAAAGAAACGAGGAGGCCATGCGATAATTGTATCGGGGAGTGGCGACAATCGCAAGAAGAGCCGCCTTATTCTCGGCCGCATCATTGATTTAATCGCTAGACAGCTCTGATATCAGTTTCGGCCACCGCTCCCGCGTTATGTTTAACAGTTGAGCACACTGTACACGTCTGTGAAGAGTGAGAATACCTTTTGTTGGCGATTGCGTCAGTCCTGTAATTCATCGTAATTAAGGGTATTCCAATGTCTTGAATAGTATACGTACAGCGACCCACACAAAGAAAATGACACCGCTGTTTGTTCCAGCTCGACGTAAAACCAAACGTAATAATTTAACCGCTGTATGCACTTCTCCAGAATATCATTGTTTCAAAGGCGACAACCACGAAATGTATGTACTCCTGTAGTACAAAGGATGAGCGTAGTCTGCCTAAAATCAGCACTACATTTCTTGCTTAGCTTTCTACAGGCAAAGATTCTTTCTTACTCTCAACATTTTGAAAGACCCGAGACTTAGAAACAAAGAAAGGGACAACAGATCCACAGGTATGTATGCGTGTGCGTGCGTGTGCGTGCGTGTGCGTGCGTGTAAGTGTTTGTGTGTGTTTGTTTCGTTTCCTTTTTGCTCTTAAGTAATCTTCTCTGTTACTCTTGTCTCATCGTCACTGTGTTCCGTTTTGTGTTTTGTTACTTCTGACATTAAGAGGGATGAAGAACGTACACAAACACCACGCTGCATTTTTTTTTTTTAATTTACTGTTTAGCATTTCAGTCACATAAACATTTCTGGGTCAACTACAAGTATGCCGCACTTTTAGAGCGCAGCTCTTAGACGCCCGTTTCCGGATTGAGCGGCGTCGCCGTCAGCGTAGCCGTCGCTGTCGGCGGAACCGCGCGCGTTGCATTATGGGAATAGTGCAACCGGGGGTAACCGCGCGCTGCATTATGGGGAAATTTCCCAGCTAAATTTAGCGGGAAAATTTCCCTTCTAAATTCAGCGGGGAAATTTTCGCTAAATTTTTCGCTAAATTTAGCGAGAAGATTTTTGCTAAATTTAGTGGGGAATTGTCCCGCTAAATGTAGCGGGGAAATTTTTGCTAAATTTCTTGCTAAATTTAGCGAGGATTTCCCACTAAATGAGAGTGAAGGGGAGAGGAAGGTACGGATTGGAAGGAGAGGCATACCCTCCCTTCCGTACCCTCCCCTCCTCCTCCTCAAGAGCTGCGCTCTAATTCGGCGTTACAGGGAGTTGTAAACGTCTTTAATTTTTTACTTACTTTTTCATAGAGCTATGTAGGTGGCAACTTGACGTTTTTAAAACATGTATAGATTTATTTTTGTTTTGTACTCTATTTTTGCCTTGGAATGCAATAGCTGATGGCAATAAGAAACAGCGGCGCATGCGGCGATGATGAGTTAAAGGTCAAACCTATAGGCTCCTTGCACTGACGTCACATCTCATACTTTTGACCACCATGTAAAAGGAGGGGAAGGAAGCTGCTTTTGTAAGAATTTTGAGTGTCAGGCTAAGCTTCTGTAATCTTCTGGGAGGAGAAAAGCGACGTCTGTACATATCTGGGAGGCACAAAGGAGGATCCTGATAAGATGGGAGCTCCTAATTCCTCTTCTCTCTGGAGGTCATCGGAAATGACGTCATGTGCAAGCCATGTATAAAAGCAATTGCTGGGATAATATGTCAACCACTATCAGCAATCTGTGCTAAAATATTAAGCAGCGGGATTTTTCCTGCTGAATTAAAAATCGCCCGAGTATCCGTAATACACAAAGGTGGGCCAATTAATAATTTAAACAACTACAGACCTATATCTGTATTGCCAATATTTTCAAAAGTAATAGAGAAGATAATAAACTCCAGGATGTCGGACCATTTCATTAAAAATAACCAAACTGTTGAACAACAATATGGATTTCAAAAGGGAAATCTACCGAGGAAGCTTTACTCAAAATCAAGGATAAAAGTAATTTTGAGATTAAGCTTTACACATTAGGGATATTTTTAGATTTCAGGAAAGCGTTTGATTCTTTTAAGTATGAAATATTTCTGAAGAAGTTGTATAACTATGGTATTAGAGGTGTAGCCTAGAACTTATTCAAAATTACTTATCAGATCGTGTGCAATATACGACCTTAGGTCGCGAGAAATCAGAGATCGGTAAAATACAATATGGTGTACCCAGGGGTCTATCCTTCGACCACTCGTATTTTTGGCGTATATTAATGATATTGTCAACATTCCTCACACACCTGACATTGTGCTCTACGCCAAAGATACAAACGTATTTTTTTCTGGTGCCAACATAGATGAACTTGAATCTTTCGCGAATGATTGGATGTTAAAGTTAAGTGCATGGTTGACACATGTAATGAATTAGAGCTAAACGCCGAGAAAACAAAGTATATGATATTTCGAGCAAAAAATAAAAGTATTAATCGAGAACCTAACCTACGATTTACAAATATTGAAGTTAAATATGTAAAAGCTCACAAGTTTTTAGGTGTATACATTTAAGAAAATCTAAATTGGTCTTATCACATTGATCAGATCCGGCCCAACATCTCCCGGTCAATAGGCATTATAAATAAACAAAATATATCATTCCGGTTTCGTTAAATCGACAGTTATACTTTAGTCTTGTTCACTCTCGCTTAAATTACTGCAGTTTGGTATGGGGTACGTGCTCACAGACCTGTATATCCAAGCTGCTAATTCTACAGAAAAGAGCAGTACGGTCCATTGCCAATATCTCATATAAGGAGCACTCCAGCCCATATTTTATCAAGTATTCTTTTCCTACGGTAAACAATCACTCATTCAAAAACTGGCCATTTACATGTCTTACAAAATAAAAGCACACCCTCTGTTTCTACATGAAAATCACATCAGCAATGCATCAATATACTCCTTTCGCCATACCCACTATACTCAGTCCAGAGTACGCAAAAACTACGGTAAACAAAGGATACTTAATCAGATCGCACAGCTATTAAGCAACCACCCTGAAATACTGTCCATGATAAATATTTGCAACACAATATACACATTTAAACGAACACTTAAAACGTATCTTTCAGGTATAACATGACTTATTAAAGTTTCCGGCCGCATTTATTTTGTTATATCACTGTATCTCAGTGTAATGTCACTATGACTATTTGATTGTTTTTTTCCTATGATTCTGTACGTTCTGCTGCTGAGTGTACAGAGGATGGAGCCTCGTCAGGCGATTAAATCGCCTTTTGCCCCATCCTCCTAGAGATTTGTCTGAATAAAGAATATTATTATTATTATTAAAATGCGAGTGAACTAAAAACTTGATTAGGTTAAAATTGTTTATTAGCCCGTACTTTAGAGTGTTTATACGACTAATTAACTGACTAAAGGTAATCGAATTCCTTGTAAAAATATATACTTTATCTACAGTTGTAATTTCCGAATGTTTACTTCTAGTTCCCACTCTCTGTTCTTCTTAATGCCAAAAAAGCAGAACTTCAGCAAAAAGTAAGTTCGGCAAATAAGATTAGAACACATTTCTGAGTGCGTGGAAGATTGCGTTTGTGTAAAGGTGGTATTTTGCAGATAAGAAGCTAACAAACAAAAATGAACAGCAGTGCATGTCGGCATTAAATTAGAACCCCCTCCCCCCTCCTTCCCTGAAACCTTAAAGTATTCGGACATCTGATGGATAAAAAAAGCTCTTCTCAAATTTTTACTCCCAACTATTCTTTTCTCACACGCCATCTTTAGAGGCGCGCTGTTTACGCCTTTAAAACTCGGACTCCGAAACTTCTATAAAATAACTGCCCTAACAATAAATAAATAAAAAAATCACAGCTACTCCGGGCACCAATTACGTTTTGTCGGCGAACAACACGGGCAACAACAACCCCCCCCTCCCTCCACCCCCCCCCCTTCCCCTTCCCAGCCACACTGCGCACAAACACACAGCCGAAATTTTCCTTCAGGCACGCGTGAAGGTTTGGTCGAAATAAAACTAACTCAACGCTCCACAATCTCGGAGAACCACCTCCGCCTACTCTTCAGTCCCCCCCCCTCCTTCCCCCCACCCCAATTAAAATCCGGCCCCCTTCACACACTGGCCAAGGCAAACACGCGGGCCATGTATAATTCGCTCGGAGCTGCATGTACCCCTATAAACATACCTGGATGAAATTAAACACCGCCATTCCTCGTTCCTCGCGTTTTCCAGTGAGGGGAGAGAGCTGGAAATTTGCACCGTTGAAACCGCCTACACTCCGGCCGTTCACATGCCATGGACCGCCGCGAACACCACCAGCCATCCTCAACAAATCCAGCACCGTGAACGAATCACTTGACTACGCTCCCCTCGCGTCGCTGGGCCCTTTCCGCAGGTCACGTGACGCATTCGTGGCGTTGGATTGGTTCCGACGGTTTGCAGCGTCCGCTGCGAATTCATCGTTAAGGTGAAACGCGGCGGAGAAACGGACGCTTCACAGAACGTTCGTCAAGCCAGTCTCGGTAATGTTCGCGCGATTTTGAGAGAGGCGCCTGGGAAGTTTCGAGCGCATAGCGCGCCCGTGTCTCCCCGACGCCGTTTCGTGCCGTACTCTGGGCGTACCCGACGCCGTCCGTCACGGGAGGAACGATGAACGATGCCTGCGGTAAAGTGCTGATTTCGGCAAACCGTCCGGATCTCTAGAAGTTGTTTTGTAGCTGTTGCTGCTGGGCGTGTAAAAATGGTACGTTAGCGGCCTAATTTTACGGAGTGCTTAAAAAAAAGAAAACAAACTAAATTAGGAAAGAAAGTTTTTACGAGAGGCAGCTGATACTATAGGGAAGAGTGGGGGAAATATATGGAGGCGGACGTTTTTCAAAAGGGTGGGATCAGTCGGTTTCGTGGGCCTCTTCCGGAGTTTCCACGGCGCATGCGCAACAGCAGCAGCAGACAGGAGTCCGCCATTTCTGGTGGCGTGGTGCGTCCGGCTCGGGACTGCGGGAGGCAGCGGTGGCCGCGCGTTTTCAAGTTCTCCGACGTGCCCCAAACGCTGTGTACCGTTGTCGGCTGCAGCAACGAGAGGAAGCGTTGTCGCCGTTTATGTTTCCTTGGGTTTTCTTTCTACTAGCCTGCACTCGACGAGGCGGCAGCTGTGGATTCGGGCGATCCGGCGAAACAATGTGGACGACTCCTAAAGGCTGCATTTAAAGCATTCTTGTGTTTGCAGTCGCCTCGTCAAGGAAGGCTCAAGATTTTTGTGCCTTTATTTGTTATTGATGTAGAAATACAAGTCGGCAGATTGATTAGGTATGATGTCGTCTCGCGTATCTGCCACGCAGAGCGAGCGCCTCGGAGTTGGCGTTTCTGTGATGGTGCTTTCGACTGGAGCAAATTTTTGCTTACGAAGTGACGGTTCGGTTGCTACGCAAACTGCCTGTCTGGTTTTTGGTTGCTGTAGACATTGGAATCGCCCGCAATTTCCAAATATTTATAAGGCATTGAGGTAAAGTGTATACGCTGCACAGTTTGTTGCTATGTGCATACCCGGAAAGAGGAATGGGAGCAGCTGCTTCACTACCACGACCGCATCTGCTGGTCTTGTGGTTAAATAAGAAAGATGAAACAATCGACTTGATGTGTTGTCTTCATCCCTTACAAAAATTATCGATGAGCGTCAATGGAGTTTTTAATGTATTCTATAAGAATACATTAGACACTCAATTGAAAGTTATTGATAATTTTTCTAAAGAATGTATGTTTCCCGCTAACAAATTTGTTTCCAACATCGTCTACAGGTGCAAGTCTGAAAACAGACAGATATGTGCGATTTCGTGTTTTTTCTTCAGGACCTACAGTCACACAGCTATAACCTCAATGTGGGTGACATCATTGCCGAGGCTCGCTCAGAAATCAGCGGCTGCACGTATACATCTTAGATATTTATTAAAAATGTATTTTAGTTGTGAATTCGACCTTGTGAAATTTCAAAGCGTTACTCCCGTCCAGTAAAAAACGAGACCAACAAACTTGCCACGATCAGCGGCGCTCGCAAACAAATTAGTGGTCCCCGAACGCGTCCGCCGTTGACGCGAGCAAGCTTGTTTTTTTTTTTTGTTTTTTTCACAGGAATGAAGCTACGCTTTGAAATTTCACAAGGTGAAATCTACCACTTAAGTACACCTTTGATGAAAATTTGAGATTGGTACGTGGAGGTGCCGAGTTTTTCGAGCGATCTTAGGGTGAGCCTTCACATTTATGAGAATACATCTTTATCAAATAAAATTTTTCGAGCAAACTAAAAAAAAAAAATAGCTCGCAATCTAAAAAAAAAAAAAAGCTTGCCTTAGCTGTAACTTTTGCTCAAAGATTTTCTGAATTTATGCAAATAGCATGAATCGTAGTTTAATGTAACCGTTTGTACTTTCTCATTTGTCAAAGAGGGCTTCATTTGTGCCGTCAGTAATTCGGGAAAAAAATCTACGAACGGACAAAGACATTCGTAGTCAACGCATTAATTGAAAAAAAAAAATTACTCGTCGATCGTGTTGAGTAGAGTAAAAACAATTGCTGAGCTCGTTTACCGACCGCGTTCCGAGAGCCAATAAAGCTTAGAGCGGGCAGCACCGGAAGCAAGGTAGGCCATCAAATACGTTTCCCCTGCTTGCCGATAGATGGCGCCCAACATTTGCGGAAAAGGCCCATAGCGTTTATTTTTTTTCATGAGTAGACTTTTTTGGTTGTTAGTGCTAGCGCAACGTACAAACACATATGTTTGTACGCCGACGATACAAAACAAGCTTGAGTTCGAACAATGTGTCGGCTGTATCGCTCGATTCACAAACAGATCTTTGTCTGACCAATCTTCTTCAGAGCCACAAACGATATACATTGCTCGAAGGCACGACAAGTGATACATGGTAGCAACCAATTTATTTTTGACAGTCGGACGTCACCTTTCGGTGACGTACACGCAACATGTTGATGAAGTGACCGATTTGCAAGGTGGACTTTTAGAAGCAATATAATCTGTTTATCATAGAAGGCGAAAAAAAAACAACAAAGATCGCATAAATTCATAACATTAGGTTGGCACTGAGCGCTCTCGACTCGAGTCATTTCGATCGGACGCGGACAAAAGGAAAACGAGAAACGGCAAAGAAAAGGTGAGTGAAGAAACCTGCAAGACATAGTCTAAAACGCCCGAATACCCGCAGCCAATACCCCAAAACAGCGTCCATGCATATATATTGCCATCGGAAGACCTACATCTGTACACGCAGAAGTAGTGGGTCGATACGAAGAGACAAATAAACGACGTGATCAAACCCTTGCAACACGAAACGACACACAAAACGAAGAAACACAAAGTTTGAGAGAGAGTGTTTTAGGGAAGGGAAAGTGGCCCCAAACGAGCCGACCACCCGACTCCATTTCTTTTCCTTAGCGAGAGTAGAAATTCGTAATCGATGAGCCAGTTTTATTTATTTATTTTTTTGGTGGACAAAAGACCCCGAGCGGTGTGGAGTCTCGGCCGGAGCTCTGGGGCTACCTTCATCAGAATCTACTTACACGTGGACGGACAAGAGAGCGCCAAACCGCTTCGGCAGGAAGAGAAAGGAAGAACCTTTCCGATTTTTACCCCTTTCCTGGTCCTTAACCTCCCTCGCTCTAATGGCACCCCTCGCTCTTCAGGCGCGTCCTAGCAAAACCGGACCGATAACGGCTCCGCGCGTGTGCGTGCGTGTCCTCAAAAGACGACATCACGGCAGATCCGCCGCCGCGGGTTCATGGTTTTCGTGTTCCTGTACGGGACAATGGACGACGCCGTGTTTGGTTTGGCGTGTCGCGCGGGAGGACCTATGGCGGCGACGAGAAAGACGATCCGTTTTGATCGTCTTTTTTTTTTTTTTGAGCGTGCTTAAGGATTGTGTCAGGTTGAACCTGATTAGATATGATAAGTTTACCTTAAAATAAAGGTAGGTTGAGGAGGTGTTTCTTACGTAAATTCGTTCCTAGAGGGCGCGGACTTGGCTACCTGATATTTGTCGGCCATTAGTCACAACACCATTTAGAATATTCGAAGCCTGTGCACTATACTCGTATTTACCTCAAGAAGTGTAGTAAATAAAGTCTGGCTCAAGCTGAACGTTACTAATTTATCCCTTCATGTGTTCAATTAAGACGTATGTAGTACGTGCATCTTAGATAAATTTTATGTTATTTTATTTAGACGTACACGTTTAAAAAGGCAAAGTCGTCGCTTCTTTTTCGACGACGAAATCTTGTAAGATCTACAGCATGTCAACTAAAGGCTCTAAATCATTTAAGTCGTTCCGAAAAAATTGGTTTCTCAATCAATCGCGTTGAGATTTACGAAAAAGGTGCAACCACGTGGTGGAAGCGTGGGCTGAAGATATCAGTAAATGAGCTTACCTTGATCAAAGAAGAAAAAAATGTTTCGGGCTTTCTGCCGCGGCATTTGCCGACGACGTCATGACGGGGCTTGCCTAGTTAAATCTTCCTCGGACATCTGTCGTTGGCAGATTTAACTAGGCAAGCCCGGTCATGACGTCATCTGTGAATGACGCGGCAGAGAGCCCGAAGCAGTTTTTTAGAGCGCAGCTCTTAGGCGCCCGTTTCCGGCTTGAGCGGCGTCGGCGTCGGCGTAACCGTAAGGTCACGTGACCCTCGACAGGTCACGTGACCACCCACAGGTCACGTGACCCCCAAGTCACGTGGCCCTCCCTCCCCGAGGTCACGTGACCCCTGTAAGAGGAGGAGGAGAAAGGAGGGGTATACCCTCCCCTCAGTACCCTTCCCCCTCCTCCTCAAGAGCTGCGCTCCAATTCGGCGTTACAGGGAGTTGTAAACGGCTTTCATTTTTTTCTTTTTTGAATAAAGGGAAGCTCATCCTTCAACATTTTCACCCAATTCTTCCACCACGTGGTTACACCTATGTAGTAAATTTCCGCGCGATACTTTGAGAAAGCGATTTTTGCAGGCCGTCTAAAATGCTTTAGAAGCTATAGTTTTCATGGTGTATACCTCGCGCAGCGCATGAATAATGCCAAAAACGTCCTTTTCTTGGTGTGACAACGAGTATAGACTATTGACGGCAGCGCAGTGAGATCGAGCGAAGGCACAAATTAGACACGAGTATTGCGTCAGTGTTCAGCTGGGCTTCGCGTTCAATCGACGCGTCGAAAAACGCTCGACATCCCGCATGGCTAGCCGCATGCTAAGCGGTTCGCGCCCGGCTAGCATCGAACGACATTGGGTGAAAGTTCACCAACATGGTGTCAGGGGAGATTCGGAACCGGAAGTAGGTCACGTGAAACCGCCCTGTATGTTATATGCGGTGAAATATGGTTCGTTTTGGTGCTACCTATACTCGGCGTCACCTATTTTGTGGTACGCAGGCTAGCGTAGCTTTTGCGGTGCTCCAACATTGTCAAAGCCTGTTTCATGAACGCGTTAAAATGAGACGCAAGAGCTAGGGAGTCAGCTACTCTCGGAGCAGTTCGTTCTGCAGCGACGTGGAAGCACTAGCCTCGACAATATAACACAAAATAGTTCATGCCGAGTATAGTACTTGATTTTGTGAGGTCCCGTAGAGGTATGCTGTACGAAGAAGAGAAGGTCGCGTACATGGTATGTCCCGCTCACGCATAGTTACGCTTAGAATATCGGTACTCCATTCAACTATAATGTCGTGGGCGACACCATTTATGTGCTTAGTGCAAAGCGGGCGTATTTGACGGTAGCCACAATTTTAAATATCACTTCCTGAGCTTTTGACACGGTGTCCGATGCTCAGACGAATTTTGTTTCGCTTTGTCGCGGAAAGTCTTTACACGAAATTCTCAAAGCACCCTAAAGCCGGGGTCACACTGCTTATCCATCATACAAAACACAGTCTGCCAGACATGAGTCACCTCGATGTCCGTGGTTCGAATGCCGCTTGCCAAGTTTCCTCTTGATCTCGTTGTCATGCGACATCTGAAGTACAGATCTCTTGGTGACGTGTGTTCGAACCTTTTGCAGACTGACTTTTGTACGATGTATAGCATAAGCAGCATGACCCCGGCTTAGCGAAGCAACCGTAATTTTAACCATCAAGATGGCTGAAATATCGTTAGTCTATCTGAAACGTGGCGTCTTTGTACCCTGGTTGCATGGGCACCCTTAACCGCAGTCGGCTATTAAGTGTGACGTCAGTCGCACTTAATGGCGGTTAAGGCTGTCCGTGTAACTAGTGCATTAATGTCTCCAGTACGGAACAGTGGCCGCCGCTCGCGTTCTACGGGTAAATAAATCCTCGATAGAAGTTTGGATCCTGGAACGGGACTCTGTTTGGTGGGTTTGCCGCATTCTAAATAGTGCTCCCTCAATTTTCGTCCCATGACGTCGCAAGAGTGTCACGTTGCCGCCGGCCGCGATCATGGCGGTATCACCGCAGCGGTGCACGACGCGGCAGACGCCATGTTCTGCATACAGGTCGCTCTCCAGGACGGCAGTCCTTGGAAGATTCAGCGGCCAGGAGTTGGGACTCTGCGACTACGGTGATTATGCCCGAACCGCCAGTATTGCGACATCCGACCACATGACACGACGTATTCTGTGACGTCATTTGTTGCCGGGGACCACTTTCGATTCATAGGCGGAATGCGAAGAGCAAGTCGTCTGCTTCTTATGCACGAGTTGCAGTGACGTCAGAACGACGCTGAGCTCTGATTGGCTGTGATCGAAGGATAGTCGGTGGACCTCAAGGCGGCTTGCTTTGAGGTCTAGCCACCATCCTTCAGCCGGAGCCAATCAGAGCTCGGCGTTGTGACGTCACCACAACCCGTGGAAAAGAAGCAGACGGACTTAATGGACGCTAAACACACCTGTTGAAGACGCCTTTCAGGCACCACGCTAGTAGATACACTGATGATTAAAACGAACACAGCACAAACCTTGTTAAATGGAACAGGGAGTCTATGTGCCGACAAACTCAAGTAAGGAGGAAACGAGAGTGCACGAAGACGTCAGGACGCCGATCTCTGATTCGAATGGTTAGTGGGTAGACCAAACGCTAGCTGCCCCTATCTCCACAGCACTCGTACGACGCGTAAGAATGCGGCACGCCGGCGTCCGGCGTATGTATCTCGCATTCGAACGCGTTCGGCGAGTGCACTGGAGACAACGGCATCTAGCTTTCGCTCTACCCACTAATCATTCGAGCCAGAGCTCGGCGTCCTTACGTCCCCGTGCACTCTAGTCTCCTCCTCTTCCTCGTTTTTCCGGCGGATAAAAAAGTATCTCATTTGCATAAAACAGCGAGTAAATATGTCGTACAATCTAGATTGAGCGAGAATGTCCCCGGGCTTCTCGAACATATTGTGAGCGGAGTGTTTCTTAGGAAAACTAGATTACTTTCCGGCGTGTAGCGACTGCAGGCTCGGAATGATCCCAAAGCGTACGTTTGGTTTGCACAAACTCCCTTTTAAAGCTGATTACTCCTTGTAAGTGCCCTCTTGTGCTTCCGGCCAAACGCTGAGTTTGCTAACCTAATTTCCAGGTCGTCCTTGTTTGAAGATTCGCTTCTATCGTCTGCTAAGTTAATCGCGAAGTAGGCTTTTTCGTTGTTGTTGTTTCGGCAGTTACGAACCTAGTGCTACTAGGTAAACAAACAACCAGCACCATTTGCCAAACAATAGCTACTATACCGCTCGCTCGCCAACATTTTGTTTTGTTTTGTTTTGCGGCCGGTTTGAACGTAACAGCTTGAAACAGAAATGTTGCAAACAGGCTTTTTCTGATGTGATCGCGAGCAGCATTTGCTGTTTGTTCGTCTAGTGTGAACAAACGTACATCTGAATGGCCCGAAACCTAAAAAATTACAAAAAAACGCAACAGATTAGGCAATTTAAGAACCGAGAATCCGAGGTTAAAATTAAAATGTTAATTTCAAGCAGCGAATATGTAACACCAATGATGTCCAATACATAGAAATTAACCCCAAAGCCTGAAACTGAAATGGTCGACAACTTAAAAGCCCAAAACCCAAGAGGACAATCAAAGTAAATGGTCTTCCCAATGAAGAAATGATCATATGCAAGACACTAATAATGTCTGCTAGAAACCAACTTAAAATGCGTGAAACCAAAAAGGCCTGCAACCTAAAAGAACCTGTAACCCGAAAAGGCAAAGAAGAAGCGTTTTGGAAATCGAAAAAGAAACAAGTGCACGACACTGATTATGTCCAATAAAGATCAACATAAAAGGTTTGAAGCCTAAACAGTCTGCAATCTAAGAAACCTGAAACACAAATGATAAACAAATTAAGTGCACTTCTCAATTAGAAAAAGGTAAGCGTATGACACTGGTTGCATTCGAAAGAAACCAACCTAGAGTGCTTGAAACCTGAAAGATCTGCAGCCTGAAAAGCTTGAAACCCAAAAGAGTATAAAGAAAGTGTTATTTTCTTCGTGCAGAAAGAAACGAATACATGACACTGACGTTATCTGATAGAAATCAACTCAAAATCCTAAAACCTAAAAGGTACGCAACCTAAAAGAACTTGAAACACAAATGGTCAAAATAGCCAATGCTTTTCTCGGTTAAGAAAGGAGAATGTGAATGACATAATGGTATATGACAGAAACCAGATTACAATGACTGAAGCTTAAAAGGCCCTACCTAAGATGCACGAAATCCAAAAATATAAAGCATTAAATGTTCTTATTATTGGAGAAACAAACAAGTGTATGGCTATGGCAACGTACAAAAAAGAAACAATGCTTCCTTTGCGAAAAAAATTTATCGTAATTTGTTTCAATGAAACAAAAAGAAAATGTGACGAAGGCTAGTATCGTTGGCAACCGAAGCACTGCATATAACCATCAAACGGGAAAAAAATAATGGCAGTTCGTGAAAATCGGAATTGAAAGGAGTGGACAGCAAAGATCCGAGTGTCATTTTCCGAATCCATGAGAGGTGATATCGCCTAACGCTTAGAGCCGTACTCTTCAGGATGAATGAAAAAAATAGCGGAAAAGGTTTTACTGCGTGCGGTGATGGAAGCTGTGAACTAAAACAAAAATATACCTTTATGCCACGCACAAGAAATATATGAATAGAAGAACGACGGTTTCTAAATAGAAATAGACATATAAACAAGCTTTATAACCGCGAGTCTTTATTTCCTTTACCCCGTTTTTGCCCCTTCATACCGAGGGAGCTCGCGAATTGGGGAGGTTTTCTTTATAAAATGAATAACAAAAGCTTAAACAAATAAAATAAAATAAAAACATGTTCACTGTCTACCGCTGCCGTTGACCACATAGAAAGTCAGAGCACGTTTTGGCGGAACAGCAAGAAGTCGTGGTTTGTGCTCTGACGCCATGGTCTCGGACAACTCCATTTGTTCTGGCTTTCTTTTTTTTATTCACACCGTGCTCTATTTTGTCTCTTGTTTTACATGTAGGTTTCTACTCTTCTCTAAAATTATGATTGTTGTTTGTAGCACGCCAAATATCGCGGCGCGAGATGAGTTTTGCGAAAGTAAGTTTAGAGTATAGGATGTTTTGTGAAGCAGAGCAGTGTTTGGTCAAAACACACATGTTCATAAAAAAGGGTGGGAGCATAATTTGATTGCTTTACTGGAGGTAAGGGGAACAGTCATAAGCGAGACGTGGTCAGTGCTTCGTTTTATTAGGTTAGGGCTGTCGCAAAAGCGCCAAGCGGCACTCCTAAAGTGCGTTTTGTAAAGCAACGGGTGAAGGCTTTCAATGGAAATATATGAATACACCGTGACGGTGCGATTACCTGACTATCTGTCACGCATACACACTTAGCATGGCCGCTGATTGACTCAACTGAAATATACAAATACGCGAAAATAGTGAGAACAATGGCAACGAAAAGTCTGACAAACTAACACGGAGACAGTGCAAATCTGGAGAGGAGCTTCTCAAGAAAGACCGACAATACGTTTCCGCAGCGAGCCTGGTCCTGCCGGATCTGGAACTTCTTGGCGATAGCTCTATCATTTGAGGAAAAAGGTGCGATTTTTTTTGTGTGTCAACTAGTAAAGGAAGAATTCCATGAACGTGTTAAAAATATAGGAGATAGTATAACCTGAACGCTGATGTAGTACTGAGTCCAATATGAGACCCTTTGCAGGCCCCTGTTTGTGACGAAGAAGTTTATCCACTACGGCTTTGCATGCAGAGCGCACGCATCGGGCCCTCTTCCACCAACACAGTTGACATAGTCAAGCACGTAATAACTGCATTCCTGCCTGAAACTAAGTAGTGTATTTAAAAGCAAGAACTAGAAGTCTGTTGATTCTTTTTGGCCCCAGAGCTTTTATTTGTACAAGGATTTTATACTAAGGATTTTAATTTAACAAGGATTACCTCTTTTTGCATCTATAATTACCTGAAATCTTGTCAATTTTGCCACGCGAGTGGCTGAGCGGACAGCGTGCGTGGCCGAATGGTTACCATGCTTGACTGTCGCGGGGAAGGTCTAGGTTCGATTCCAGTTAGCGGACTGCCCTTTTATTTGTTCCTTCAACTTGGCGTTCTCGTAAGTTCGAGAACATTCACGTCTAATCGAGTTCCGAATGTTCTACGCGCCTAATGTTGTAGGTTGAATGTTCCAGAGACACACGCGGGTACAAACGATGCTCCGCGTGGCGAGCCTGGGTCAATCTCGCCCCAGCGATCGATCCTGCTGTTACGCCGACAACGACGCTCGCGACGCTCTTTTGTATTCATTCTCTTTTTGTTATGAAACAAGTTCGCCCATTAAACGTTTAGTTTATTTCAGTTTTCGTCGCCTCATCAATTGTCATTCGTGACAATATATCTTCCAATTCATGGTTTGAAGATGTAATATTCAAAAAACATTTTTGAGCTCACATCGCAACATCAACATAATAAAACAATTGGGTCCTTCCTTCCATTCCTGCAACAAAGTATGAATATTTCTGATTAGCCAGTAATGTAGTCATGTAAACTGGGTTGTAGATACATTGCTGTGGCCAATTTATTTCCTTTGTTTTCTTCCCATCACATCAACATATCTGTGTCTGGCAGAAATCAGTTCGACGAAGACTCTAAACGTCTCTCCTGGTGAAAGACATAGTGATATCTCATGGTGTCTGCTTTTAGGCGAGTATGGGCAACAACGCAACCTCAGAAATCAATCTGATGTGTGAATGCAATGCAACGGACGTCTATCGAAGGATATCGATTTCCACGAAGTGAAGCACGCACACCTGAAAAGCAAATTTGCCTTTGTATAGTGGCATTCAGTTCTTATATTTGGCTTTCACGTGTCAGAAGCAGATGTCCCGATAAATATATTCGTCCCAAACGCGCGATCAACATTTCTTTACGTGCACATCTTTTTACACGAATGAATGTCTTTTTTCACACGCCTCCTTTCATTTTTATCTGCTTCACAGTAGAAACAAAAATGTGGAAAATTTGCTGGTCGCCAAGTCGTAGTAATATAACAAGTTGATTGATGACGGAGTCGTTAACCTGGTCACCTGGAACATCACTCAACTGTCATAATCAGTCTGCAAAAGGAATTACTCGGGCAACACCGGACTCTGTATGAACAGGCCGTCAAAGTACCGGTCGCACCTCGAGCCACCTACGTAAGCTGTCGAACGTAACCAAATACTACTAACGGACTTTGAGCATGTTGAGCGGTGATTGAACGACGCCCGACATGATGCCAGTTGATGTAAGTCATGCGACGGAAGCTCAAAAGACTTAGGAAGCGACTGAAACTGTACGAAAGGCCCGGGAAGTCAAAACAAGGAGGAGTTCCTACCCCGGTGTGTTGATACACAAGAGAGATTTTCCCGCGGATGGCTCTTAGTCACGCTTTCCGCTGGTCACCGTCTTAATGAAACGTAAACACATGCACTTTTCGGTGCTTTTGTAGTTGCCGCGACATGCTCATACGATAGTTGCAACATTTGTTCGGCATGCCGATCCGCCGAACAAACACGCGCCCGCGGACGTTTTAAAACAAGGCAGGGCAGATGACGGGGGGAGAAAAACAAAGAAACAGTGCCAACAGCTCTGACGTCTCCTCCCAATTTGAACAGCCACGCATGCGCAGTCGGCGCGCCGCCGCCGTTCCTAGGTTACCGGCACCGACCACCGGGGCCATGGCCTTATCTCTCCGCCATCTTTGCATCCCGACTCGCAAACACTGAGGCCTTCCTAGTCTAGGAGGTGTTGGCCGAGCTCGCGCCACCTCTCTTTACTTGCCGGTTTTTCGCGCTCACAAACAACGCCGGCTGCGCTCCATGGGCGCCGCATTAGTTGCCCGTTTTTCGCGGTCAAAAACAACGCCGGCGGCGCTCCACGGAACAGTTATTGCTTTTGCATTGAAAAACAAAAAAACAATGGGAAAGTATGGAGACGCATTACACCTTGCCTTTTTTATTTCACCGCTTCGACCGAACTAAAACGGAAATGGAGCTTTCCCGGTACAGTTGCGTACTTAATTGGAAGAGGGAGGAGGAAGGTGGGATGGGAGGAGGGAAAGGTGTGGAGCTGCGTTCTTATTGACACCATGGGGCAGCCTTTTAATTCTGGGGGGCTGCCTTGATACTAAGTTCCTCCGGTTTGTTCGAGAAATTTGGGATGATGCGCGCACTTTTGTTGCTCAGTCGTTTTTTTTTTACATCAATTTTGTTTTGTTTTGCGGCTATTGGTAACTCTGGAAATGAAACTATCCTTTCTTTTTCTTTTCTTTTTTTCGTTGGCCCTCGGAACAGATTATTATCCGAAAATTGCGAGCTCTCCCCTCCCCGAATGGCGACCTTAAATTGAGCGGAAGCGCAAACGTGTGAAAATAACACAAATAACACGAGTAAAAAAAAAAAAAAGAAGTCGAGACAAAATAAAACGAAACAAAACAGGGAACTGTGCTTCGGGACAACCAACGGCAAAAGTATTAATGTTTTTTTTATATAGAAAAAATATTGAAGAAACCAGGAAACGAAAATAAAAACCGGAGGTCCTTTCAGTGTCGGCTAAAAAAACAATGTGGCGCATTTTGTTTGTCTTTTTTGTTATACTCCTCAGCTCGAAGCAAAATTAAATTCGTTAAAGCGACGACGCTCTAGATTTTAGCATTTTCAACAAACGCAGCTTGCCCTCGTAGCAAATATTAAAACGACGCGTTTCTTTTTTTTATTTTGGTCGGGTTATGCAGATAAGGAGCAATATTGAGGTAGTTTATCACGACGGAAAATTAAGACGAAGCGGGTGTTATTAAAATGGGGGCGGGGGGATGAAAAAAAAAATGGCAGCGCGAACTTGAATACCTTACGGTCTTTCTCAACGCACCTCAGAGTAATTGCACTATACTATTCGTATATATATATACAAATAATAATACACTAAGTAAATTTGGACTTAGTTTTTTTTCCGTGATAGCGTACCAACAAAAATGTGTAACTTTGATTAATTAGTCAGCTGACAAAACTATCATATTTTATACGCTCGGGAACCATGTTCGTGTTAAGTGAAGAGTCTGCGCATGTGCAGCTCCGACAGCAGCGCCACACTAGTGGTGCGACGTCGCAGAATTCAGTTGGTGTATAGGGGCAGGGACTTGTGAAGCTACACGGTGTGGCTTTTTTTTTCTGTGTTCTTGTTTCCGTTTATAAAATCAATGCCACTCAAAGGGAATTGAATTGACATTGACAGTACTTGAAGTGGTCCTGACGCCGGTTTTTTCAAGGGCAAGGATAAAAAAGAAACCTTTAAGGCTAAGAAGTGACCCTGAGCAAAGATGTCAAGGACCTGGCGAGGGTCGATTTCGATCAGGTTGAACATTTTCCAACTTTTTACACGAATTTTCGCAAAAGTTCGGCTGAAGATTAAAGATTTTACGCATGCGCGGATTAAAAAAAAAACAGTTGACGAAACTTAACGAAAAAAAGGTGCAATACGTAATGTCCCCATCGTTTCAGATAAAAAAACAACCAACAAGCAATAAAAGTTTGCGCGGTGACATTTTTATTTTGAAGAATATAAAATCAGCTCGTTCATATTATTTTTTCCATAATATATTTCATTTGTTTGTGTAGACGTCAAGCAACACTGTTAAAAATTCCGACTTCGTCAAATTTTGCCAACATTTGGAAAGAATTCGCAAAATCAGTCCAACGTGAGGCTCGACAGAATTGCGCGACATTGCTAACTTTGATGCTATGCGTTCTTTTTTATGTGTTTTTGCGTTACTTGATTCATAGCTCCATGGTATGTATACCCATGGCTTTATATTTTTGTTTAAAAACATTCTAAAACCCAAGACTGAAATAGAATCGTCTTACTGTGTTTTATTAATATTTGTTTTTTTGTTGTGTTTACTGCTAGGTTAGTTGAGAATAAAATGTTGCCATTGTTATTTTCAGCATAGAGATACTGAGCCCTATCTCTAAAAGTCTTTAGGCATCTGTGAATGTCTTTCCAACAAGTCTAAAATTGCTTTTATATTACTCTTTGGTTTATACTCACTATGTATATGTCATTTAGTTTGGTGCCAAACAACAAAACATAACTTAACAAGACTACTGCTAACCCAAAAGAGGGCTATTTGAATTGTTTCAAATGTTGCCTTTTTGCATCCTTCTGAGGAACTCCTTTTCCAGCATCGTGTAATTCCTATTGAACAGCTGCACAGATTTCTGTTGTTGGTGACTTATAATGTAGCCTTAAAGCACAACAATACTTTTTTTCATTTCTGCATTGTCATGTTTAACTAAGTTAGATCATAAATACGTTACCCGCCATGGCGAGACCTGGAATGTTCAACACCCCGTACTAATTACGGTTTTACATTATTAATGTATGTGTTGCCATCTTTACTAAATGAACTTGAAGCAAATGATGTGTGTATATTTGGAAAGTCAAATCGAATGTTAGCGGACATACTACTACAATCCCATTTCCTATATGATACATTGTAGTGTCACGCATGTGTTCTGAAATTGTTTCTATCTGAGTGGCATATGTCTTTTAGTTATCTTTCTAAGTATAATGATTGGAGTGGTGTGCGGGTGTATATTTGATTTTTTGTTTCTAGTGTATTTTTATTTTACGCTGTTTTTCCGCCAAGGTGTGTATGGGAACTAGGGCCTCGTCAAGCTGCAGTTGCAGATTTTTGCCCTCTTTTCCACCTTTTTCGTTTTGTAATGAAAAAAGGAAAATAAAATATTATTATTATTATTATTATTATTATTATTATTATTATTATTAATATACCGGCACACCCCCCCCCTTTGTGATTATTACATGACAAATCTGGTCACTTAGCCTTAGCAATTTTTTTTCTCGTAACCCTGTCATAGTGTCCCCGGTGCAACGTACCAACAGACGTAATCCACATGCATCACAGATACGTGGTTTCACGAAGAATTTTTGCAACAATCCATGAGCTGTTTGATTGTTCGTGTGTTGTTATGTTATCAATAATATTACTCATTTGTTACAGTTTTACTACTCACTTTATATATCTCATCTCTCCCTTTAGTATGCCTTCGGGCCCGGAGGGCGTATTTAGTAAATACATGGATACCGTCACGAAAACGGTACTTTCGCACTTAACATGACGAAATTACTTTCGGTGGGTGAATAACCAACGTCACAGCCATAGAACGCTGCCAACTAGAGCCATCTGTCCAGTATTGCAGTCCGGATGTTGAAGGGTCATGGAGTTGTCGACACATTGTGTCCCCAACCATGCTTGCATCTATGTTGCCCTTTCTTCACAATAAAAAAATCACTATGTACTCCATAAGTCGAGTAATAATCCGAAAGTACAGATTTAATTATTGTCATACTATAAGCGTAAACTAAATTATATCTTAGAAGTTATGGTCTTGGAACACTATACACTAAACAATCCTGAGCGTCTACTTTTCCGCAAAGCGCTTGAGAGAACCAGTCTCTGCAATCTAAAAAGTGTGTCCAGCTGGCGAAAAAACGGGAAAAATGTTTAGACGTACAAAAATATGACCGGCGATGTGACATAAGCATAACATTGTACGTGCTTTTGGTTTTTAATAATAAAGTAAGGTAATAATCTTAATAAATCAATTATTTAATCATATTAATATTTTATTGGAGATAAAAAAGCATATAGAAGTGTGGTCCCACACACAATCAAAAATGCTTGTATGTGGAACCGCGCAGCCAACAAAGCAGTATACGTAATAATGCAATGTTTACGTTGCAATGCTTTGTAAACAAAAAAGCTTTAGTCAAACTGATAATGACAAAACAAAGTGGCTTTGATGAAGTAACATATTGAATATTTCGAAAACATGGGATACCATTCATGTACATCATTTTTGACCACTGATATGACTAATACATTAAATAAAGACTGCGATAAATTGTTAAATAATAGGGGTATGTAGTGCCGTATATTTTTAATATAATAGAAATGATTAATCTTCCTGTGCTCTGCAAGTGTTTTTATTTACTCTTAAATATATAAGTGCTCTGATAAAATTGTGTGTTAATGTCTCGTACTTATAGCTCAAACTCATATTTTTGTTGTGTTTGTGTATATGTTTATACAGCTGGAAGTTAGCCAGCACCAATGGGCTTGTGGTGTCTCAGCAGTAGTTGAGCGATTTAGTCTATGCAGTACAGAGGCTAGCCTGGGGGTCTTCAACGCGCATCACGCAGTAGCAGACATGTACGTAACCCGTTACAAGTAACGAGTTACTTGTATCTAGTTACTATTTTCGGTAACGAGTAACGTATTTAGTTACTTTTTCAGAAAAGGAACGAGTAACGGTATTTAGTTACTTTTAAGGCCAAGTAACGAGTAACGGTATCTCGTTACTTTTGAGGAGTAACGTGTACAACACCGCTTTAACGGCCTTGTTTTTATTCTAGCCTTAGTATGTGTCTATTGCGACAAAGGCAGATGGAAAACCCGAAAAACAAATAAACAGTATGACAATACAGCAACATGTATCGCTGAACACGTCAGTCGAACAGTTCGACTGACGTGTCCAGCGATAAACGTTGCTGTACTGAACTCTACAGCTGAGAATGTCCTTCACCCAGCGAGCACAATCAGGTTCGTTAATTGAACTTTCTAGAACCGGGTCCGGACCGAATGTAAACCCGGAGGTTGCAAACACGGGAAGGCACATAACCCCTTACCCGCTGTCCTCAATGAAGGCGCAGTTCCCGAAGATTCACCAGCTCTTGCTGATAGCACAACACTGCCGATTCCTTCGAGCGCGTCAGTAGAACGACGCTTCAGCGTCACCGGAAATGTATTTTCAAGGAAGCGGGAAACATAACTGATGAAAACTTCGACAGGCAGCTGCTGCTTAAGGGCAACGACTACTAAAAAGAACACAATAAACCATGAAACAAAAACAGTTGTGTATTTGGTCTTCAAAGTAACGTGAAAAGTAACTCGTTACTTTTGAGGTAACTCACGCGTTCCTTTTGAGAATCGGTAACGAGTAACGTATTTAGTTACTTTTTGAGCGAGTAACGAGTAACGGTATTTAGTTACTTTTTTTGGGTAACGTGTACATGTCTGCGCAGTAGTGATACACGACCGCACACCGGTACGATGTTTACCCAGACCGAAGAGGGATAGTGTTTAGTTCCAGACAATATACAGAATGTTCATTTTTAATTCGAACATAATTTTTTAAAAAAGGGCGTACGAGTTACGTGGCTGCCGTTTTCACTGAGTGCTTGTGGGGCTCGGCGGACGTTAGACAAGGGCATAACTGTCGCAATATATTGACTAATTAACCAAATTCTGTTAATTAACTTTTTAATTATTAACTTTTCGGGTCTAGTTGCAATTGTGGTTTTGATGACAGCCATTAATAAAGCCAAAAGCAATTGAAACAATTTCCGAAAAGGTAACGGGCTTCGAGATATTCACCGCTCAGTTTTCGCGTTCTTGTCGCATGATTTCGAAACTGAACACGAACGGAGCGCTTCTATCCCCACCCACAATGTTGCGTCACGAGCACGTGACGAGTGACATAGTCGGGACGCGCGCCTCACCAGAGTCTCGTATCCGCATTTTCTCGCAGCCGACAGCCATCTGATAATCTCGGCTCTAGAAACGCGCAGTCACTGCATATCCGTCTTTCGTACACCCATTTCTCCTGCGTCACTGCTCGAGGAACTTTGCTCTTGCGAGATTGAGCATGGCGCGCGCGTGATAGCTCATGTGTAATGACGCAAACGAAGAAAAACAATCGATAGTCTAAAAGCCTTTGCAACGCCTTCGGGACTTCGCCAAACAACTTCCACACGCAATGGTTTTCGGTCGTTGTGTTCCGGTCGTCATAGCGCTTACATATTTCATGCAAGGATGGCAGAAAAATAAAATAAATGTTGAAAGGAAGAACGAAATCAGTATGGACACAAGTTAGTAACCGCCAGTTCAGCTTTATTAGTGGATAAACGTACTAATTCTGGCATAAACATATAAGCGCTAAATTGTGATGGCCCTCAAGATCCTGTTTAAGAAAAAACATATACTACTAATATGTTGTAGCTAACTGTGTAGCCACAGTTCACGTCTTCGCTGTGGAGCTTACCAACATTATGCCATGAATGCCATGAATCGTTCCTGCATCGATCGCACCACACGCTTCAGGACCTGCGGAGGAAGGCTGCCACAGGCGGCGATGGTTCGCCGCTTGATGTCTGCAACGTCTTGGGGCTCAGTCGCGTATACTTCATTCTTAACGTAACTACAAAGGAAAAAATCTAGCGGGGTCAAATCAGGTGATCTTGGTGGCCAAAACATTGGACCTCCGTGACCTATCCACTGATCAGGGAAACTGTCATCGAGCCACCTTCTTTCTTGTGACAAGAAGTGCGCTGGAGCTCCGTCGTGCTGGAACCACATGCCCTGCAGTGCTCTTAGTGGAAGATCACACGCAAGGTGACTGACAGCCCCATAAAGTATGTTTTCTGTGTACGATTGTGCTGTCAGTGTGTGTTCAAGAAAACATGGTCCCACTATTCTGTCCCCGAATATGCCGCACCACACATTCACAGACCACCGAACCTGGTGGTTATGCTGCCGGAGCCAGTGAGGGTTTACATCAGACCAATAGTGGGCGTCGTGAACGTTGATGTTCCCGTTGCGACAAAGCTGCGCCTCATCAGTCCACAGCACCTTGGTGAAAAAATCTGGGTCTTGGTCTTTTTGAATGAGTGCCCAATTGCAGAACTCGAGGCGTTTCTCAATATCTGCTTCATTCAGGCCCTGGTGGAGAGACACGTGGAAAGGATGAAGCTTGTGTTTTCTTAACACATTCCACACCGAAGGTTGCCGGCTTCCTGAAGCTTGAGCGATTCTTCGGATGCCGGCTTCGGGGTGTGCTCGCACGCAGGCCAAAATACAAATCTCGAAGTCCTCGTTCAAGACATGTTTTTCTTTCTTCTTTGGCAACGCACGGATCCAGTGGACAGGAATAGGTTGTAAACATAGCTGACCGTAGAGTGAGCAGGAGCAGCGGAATCGGGGTGTCGGGCGGCGTAGAGCTTCGGGGCGAGGTGAAAGTTTCCATTCAACGCACGGGATTACCATGTCCACCTTTTCGGTGACCGAGTAAATAGGCCGGATGGGCGCTGCCATTTCAGCGTTACACTCACGAACTACACAAATAGGTCTTGGCATTCCGCAGGTTTGAGAGTATTTCTTTTTCGATTGTTACCTATGCTGAAAAAGACAAAGCCGGAATGAAGGTTGGACTTAGGCGGTAGCCTATTGTTATTATTTTACTTTCTTTTATACAAATACGCAGGGCTAAAGCTTATGCGCTCCGCGACTTATCTATGCAGTGACTCAGGAGAAAATGTGTGTACGAAAGACGGATATGCAGTGACTACGCGTTTCTAGAGCCGAGATTATCAGATGGCTGTCGGCTGGAAGAAAATGCGTATACGAGACTCATGTGAGGCGCGCTCCCGACTATGTCACTCGTCACGTGCTCGTGACGCAACATTGTGGGCGGGGATAGAAGCGCTCCGTTCGCGTTCAGTTTCGAAATCATGCGACAAGAACGCGAAAACTGAGCGGTGAATATCTCGAAGCCCGTTACCTTTTCGGAAATTGTTTCAATTGCTCTTGGCTTTATTAATGGCTGTCATCAAAACCAGAATTGCAACTAGACCCGAAAAGTTAATAATTAAAAAGTTAATTAACAGAATTGGTTTAATTAGTCAATATATTGCGACAGTTATGCCCTTGTCTAATGTCCGCTGAGCCCCATAAGCACTCAGTGAAAACGGCAACCACGTAACTCGTACGGCTTTTTAAAAAAATTCTGTTCGATTTAAAAATGAACACCCTGTATATTTAGTGTTATATTTCGCCAAAACGCCTCCGTCATACTAAGCGGGGAGTGGCTCGCACAAGTGCTTTCCGGGAAAGTCGACTCACCGGATTTCTCAGAGTGTAACAGTTAATGTCCCTGATAGTATAAAAAACAGATTGCGTGGCGAGACTCGAGCGTGTTATTACCCTTTCGCATCCAATAAAAATGCGGTATCAGTTGACAACAATGACCAAGAATGAATGACAATACAAGACGCTTGAACGGCGTAAGCCACGCCCCAAGTTTCGTAAGTTGTCAGCAAGTATAGCGTAAAATAAATCAACTCATTCACACCTGAACCTTGCCAGATTAAATAAGAAAAAAATGAAACAATTAATTTGTTCTTTATGCAATCTCCGGTTTCTAAAGATTGCTTTAACCTCGAGTTTACAGTTAATCTTGTTATAAACAAAAAGTTACTCCCTCACATGTTTTTAGGTATTGTTGTCGTCAGAGAAGAGCTCTCATAATCCGGTGTAACTCTGCTCATACGTCATACGAAAGGCACTCTGTCGAGAGGAGTCACCGCTATATCCGTGGCTCGAATGCCGCGTGCCAAGTTTCTCCTCGAACACATTGCCGTGCGGCATTCAAAGCACGGATCTCGCGGTAACTCGCATTTGAATCTGTTATCGATTCATAAGCAGTGTGACCCTACCTAAATGCTTTATTTTATACAAATATAAAATAATAATAACAGGCTCATTCAGATGCAGTACATTCTACAAAAACAAACCCCCTTCACTATAACAAAATTCGTTACCAAAAAAAAAAAAACAGGATAAAGTAACATGTTTTGCACAGATCGCAAAGTCAGTCGAGTCGGGATTTTTCTTCTTCCTTTGTAAACTCCCGTTGGTATTTGCCCAAAGAGTTCGAGAATAGACGGGAAACATTTGCGTGGGCTTCATTATCGCAAGTCAAACATAATCATCTCATTCATTTCGTAGCAGCCTTCTATTTATTCATTCATTTGTAGCCGCTTCCCGTCTCGCCGCATGGTAGCGTGTCCGACCCAAAGTAGCGCAAACATACACCGGTCTATTTGTTGATTCGCGAGCGCTTCGAATATGGAAGTTCACGAATGTTTTTGGCACACAAGCATATTATAGAGGAAGTAGATTGAACTGGGTGGGGCGGGATTGAGGCTTGCATGGACTCGAGTAGCCGACTTTCATAATGACTTCTCTTTGAGGATCGACCCGCATCGCGGACGCACTTAGTACAAGTTGACCTGGCAACACTAATCCTTTTGTCGTTTTTTTTCTTCTTTCAATCGTGAATGGAAGGGCGAGTGAACATGCGTGCAGCGGATTAACAAAAGAGGAAGATTAGAATCCTGCAAAGCTTCGCAACTGAGGACGAACTAAAACTTTTTACACCTCGAAGGTGTAAGACAGCGAGTCTCGGGGCTAACATCCTAAGGACGTTGCAAGAACGCTCTTAACATCATACGAAACACAGTCTGCCAACACTCTCTGAGGTGTCTTTCCTACTTGTGTGATGGTCGCCTCCCATTCGTCATTCAAATACGGCCTGCAGAGAAATTCGAGGCATTCATACGTTCGAAGCAAGCATTCTTCGAACATGCTTGACAATGTACGCATATATATCTGTTATCACGTTTTCGGGGAACACCGTGCCTTTTGCATGATACGTGAGTAGAGTAGGGGCGGATTACGGCTGTTAGAGGAACGCCCTAAAGCTCTTGATGAGCCCACTAAAAGTAGGATGACTTAGAGACGAAAAGCAGCACATGCAGTTCTATATACACATAAACTGGCAAATGCTGAACGCAAGGAATCACACACGGAAGAGGAGTCTCGACCCTGTTGACCGCTCGACCGCCTTATGTACTCGACGATCCAAACGCAGCCATCTGAAAGTGTCCGTCCCTGCAATAGACTCTTTTCAAAAGTTCATCGAGCAGCGTTAGCAGTTCGACATTGCTCGGACACGGACCGTGTGTTTGAACCCGAGTCCCCGAGTTCCACTCAACGCGGACCCGGAGCTGGTGTCCAACAGCATGCTCAGAGTATGCGAGCGAGCAATAGAGGACAGGCGTTGGACCGGACTTTTGAAAAGGGCCTATTACCGAGGTTACAACTATGCCGACTTTTTACTCGTCACTATTTCACGCAGGCCATAATATATCTGAGTTTAAGAAATGTAGCTCCAAATGAAAAGCGTCGATATAGGCACACATAATCCGACACAGTCGCCAAAGCGACCTCTCTAAAGCAGTTTGAAGCGGGCGTCATCACGGGGAGCAGCCTACAAAAGGGGTGTTCGTCTAACTTCACCACACCCATAAACGATGTTGCACCCTTAAGGGTGTAACATCCCTTGCACATTGTGCAGTGTGCAAGCATATTGCGTGGAAGGGAAGGAAGCTTCCTATCACTAGAGCGATCAACAACACACTCCTGACAGGCATGCCAAGTACTATATAGCGAACACATTTTACGTCTAAAATAATGTTGTAAAGAAGATTGGCTGTCTCTTCGGCATTTCTAGAAGCAGCGGTCGCACTGATTATACATAATACGAGAGACAGTCTGCAGGCACTGGCTTGATCATGTATGTTTCTCGTATGGCGGTTCTGCCGCTCTGGTCATACGAAAAGTGTCTTTAAATGCTTGTTCGAAGCATACATATGTGTGAAGCAAACATATTTCGAATATCCGTGAGGAAGATCCGCTGATAAGTTTGTCCTTATGTCTGCGTCTTTTTCAACGATCTACGAGCAGTGTAACAGCGGCTTAAAAGGAAACTGCATCGGTTCTGTATTTGAGGGAAAGCACTTAAATTATCTTCATCCGGCCTCCAGTATCGCGAATATCAAGATTTGTTCTCAATTTGGTGCGCGGAGGCTGCAGAAAAATATTTTCAAAGTGCCGCCGACGTCCCTCTTTCCCGCAGCGTCACGTTTTATAAGAAGTTTTCGGAATCTCGGCTCTCGCGCATCTTCAGCGCGTATGCACGCGCACTCTCGCTATTTTCAAAAAGGTCAGAAAGAAAACATCACGACTGGTGTTAGTGCGGGGGAATATACCTGGCAAGCTTGCAATAAACCCTTTCCGAAAGTCAATCTACCCACCCTGTGCAGGGCCATACACGACGCTCTAATGGCGGCAGTATACACATCATCTCCACACCAGAAAAAGCGAACGTCTTCGAAAACATACAGCAGAAAGGGGAAACGATATTACGTCACCTTCGATCATGAAATTGAGGGTGCTTGATTTAGCCGAGCATGATCACTTCTATCACCGCCATTGGAGCGGCTATATTGGACCTTTTGGTACTGCAACAAGGTGACTCTGATTTTTGAAAAGGGTATATTGCACGCGCTGCCCACAGAAGCGACACGCTCTTGGCGGCCGAACGATGTGGGTATGACGTAATGACTGGTCATAGGTCTTTCGTGGCTTCTCGCGTTTAGTTACATCTTCCGGGAAATTGAACGTGGTATTCAGATTCACGGGATAAAAAAAAATGAAAGACGTTTACAGCTCCCTGTAATGCCAAATTAGAGCGCAGCTCTTGAGGAGGAGGAGGGGAGGGTACGGAGGGGAGGATATGCCCCTGCTCCCCTTCGTGCCCGTTCCACCTCCTCTTCCTCCTCTCTCCTCCTCGCCTCCTCCTCCCTCCTCCCCATCCTCCTCCTCTCATTCTCCTCTCCTCCCCTTCCCTCTTTCTCCCACCCTCTCTCTTTCCTTCCTCATGATGTCACTCGTGACCTTAGTGACCCTCGTGGCGTGAAGGTCATGACCTTTGCTGACCTTCGCGTCATGAACTTCACTGTGAAGGTCGTGGCCTTAGTCGTGACCTTCGTGACGTCACTCGTGACCCTCGTGACGTCACGTGGAACGTCATTATGGGAAACGTCCCATAATGCAACGCGCGGTTACGCCAACGGCGACGGCGACGCCGCTCAAGCCGGAAACGGGCGCCTAAGAGCTGCGCCTTAGTACTCTATAATTCACCACTAACTCGTGTCTTTTTTTTTTTTAAGAGCCTCTTGAACTTTATTTTAAAGTCATTTTAAATGCATAAAATTTATAGAGCTTTGCTTTGCGGGCACAGCAACGGGACCACTAATGGGCATATTGCACGGGTTTTGAAATTTCTTTTTTTTTTTCTGGCAAGTGCCGGGTCTAGATTTTAATCTAAAATCTGCGCTATAAATACACGGTAAAGCAAATGCCGTCATCCTAGTAGAACTTATAAGACAGGTGCAGCTTACACTCCTATTTCAATTTTCGTGCGAAAATCCGATACTTAGGGATGATGGATTACCTAAGTCTTTAAAGTTTTGTTTTGAGCCAGGTTTCCGCAGCGGTCTTGGGAGGGCTTATAGGTGCCACGCCAGCATATTAAGGTGGCTGGCGCGCCTAATGGTCCTGCCGCTCTGAATGCAATTAAATGGCCCGACGGGTGGTACAGATTTTAAATACAGGGAGGATGAATATCTTCGCTACAACACATCCTCCCGCCCTCTCCTGAAAAGAAGACGGAATAAATTTTATACCAGTGTTATTCTTTCCACGAAACAAAATTTTAAAGTGAATAGCAATTGGAGATGTTGCGATCTGTAGTGAGAATATTTTGTGCAGCGAAGACATTCTCTGCTTCCAGCGCAGAACGAAGCAGAGCCAACATATCGCCGCATACATTACAGAAAGAGCAATACTTTTAGCAATGCGCTCGTAGGAGTCAAGCTTCAAGAAACTTTAGAAAGGGCTTTCACGACGTGAAGCGGTATCTTTGCCCATTCTCGAGAATTCTGACCTAGTTCCCTCTCTCCCCCACGCCCCCTCCCCTCCAACCCCGCTCCCAACCTCGTAGGAAAAAAGAAAATTGTTCTGTTTTCTGCCTGTTTTATTTAGAACACAAATTAAGAAAAAAAGAATAAATTACTCTCCTCTTTCTTTTTCTTACGGTGTACTGTAAGACAAGGTCTCTAAGGTGCAAGATTTATCTATGATTTCTGCGGTGGCATCATTGCACCCTAACTCAAGCACATGAGGACTCCACATACAAAAACATATGGCACGTACCATCCCAAAACCAGTAACAAACACCTTCGAAAGCAATAGCACACACACAACCGCCCTTTTCGAGACAGCAACAATATGTAGAAACCATAGAGTTCGAAAACGCAGAAAAACTGGGAGGCGACGACGGGACGCTGCTGCGTACAACGCTCACCGGAAAAGAAAATTGTTAGAAGGCCATAATTTTTCGAGGCTATAGTTACTACTACCAGAACGACCAAGGGAGAAAAAGAAAGAGAGCGAAAATGGCCGCTCGTATAGGCAAGCTAGACACCCATTTCGACTCCCCCACCGCTCTCTTACATTTCCCCATTGTCTCAAAAGAGGCCAATGGTAGTTCTCTTTTCGCCATTTGCTTTCTCCCCAAAACGTACCTTTCTTCCTTTATGAAGCACGTGCGGTAGCTCCCATTCGGTGCCCTCTAGCCGCAGAACGTATCGCCTGTCGTATGTTTGTCTCTAATGTACGTACGTCTGACGCACTTTTATTACTATCGCTCTATATATCTCTTTCTTCTCTCGAGCTCGTTTCTTCGTTCCGTCTAGGTTTCGTGGTACCGGAAGCAAGCGTGAACTCAGAAAGAAAAGTACGAAGAGGATGACCTCCTCAGCCTCTTTTTGTAGGAAACCGGGAAAGGTGGGAGAGCGAGTTGTAGGATGGGGTGAACAAAAAAAAAGTAAAGGTGAAGGAGTAGGAAATAAAAATAAAATAAATTAATCGATATTAAGAAAAAAGTAAAGTGAAGAAGAGGAACGTGAAGAAATCAAGAGATAGTAAAGAAGGTTGCGGGGCTGGTTCGTGAGTTTCTATTAAAATTAAATAGCGCAAAAAGGACAATCAAAAATTAAAGACGTATACAACTCCCGGTAATGCCGAATTCGAGCGCAGCTTTTGAGAGGAGGAGGGGAGGTACGGAGAGGAGGGTATGCCCCTCCTTCTCCTCTCTTTCTCGTCCTTCCTCCTTCGCACCTCCTCCTCCTCCTCCTTCCTCCCCTCCTCCATGCTCCTCCTCCCCTCGTCCTCTCCCTCCTCCCTTCATGACGTCACTCATGACCCTCGTGACGTCACTTGTGACACTAGTGACCGTCGTAAGGCCTCTTGAAAGTCGTGACCTTCACGAGTGACCTTCGTGACGTCACGTGCAACGTCATTATGGAAAACGTCCTATGATGTGACGCGCGGGCCACGAGAGTCCCGCGCGTTGCATCATGGGACGTTTCCATAAGGCAACGCGCGGGACCCTCGTGGGGTCACTCATGACCCCTGTGACGTCACGTATGATGTCTTTATGGAAAACGTCCCATAATGCAACGTGCGGTTACGCCGACGGCGACGGCGAGTGCGACGCGGACACCGCTCAAGGCGGAAACGGACGCCGAAGAGCTGCGCTCTGAAAGCGGTGGCCGCGGCTTGGAGCGCGTGGAGCGAAAACTCGCGCTGCAGAACCAAAGGTACGGTACCCACGGAAAGATCTTGGGTTCAATCCCCACCCCTGCCCGTTTCGATCTGAATGAGCATCGTACCGGCGTTTGGTCGTGTATCGCTGCTGCGTGGTGCTCGTTAAAGACCCCAGACTTGCGGTTGTACTGCACTGGCTACATCGCTCATCCCCAGCCGAGACATCAGACGCCCATTGAGGTTGCCTAACTTACGACTGTGTAAACATGCCCACAACATAATTACAAGTACAACCAAATGGAACAAGACTAACGCCTGCCCTGTCTTGCTTGCTTTTCCTTGTCTATATGTACGCCATGTTATTTGTACTGAGAGATAGACATAGTGAAAGTGAAGGGGACATAATAGGAATGTGGGTGATGAGACAACTACCGAGAATGAGACTGAAAGATGAAAATAATTAATGGAAAAGAAAAATTATGAAAATTAAGGGTGGTGTAAAAGTGCGTTAGATGAAGAAAAAAAGTGAGGCACTAGAGGGAGAAAGATAACACGCTGAATAATTTATAAAGTAGCGATAAGCGTGAAAACAAAACACAACAATAATAAGTATCAAAATCCGGTATCGAAAAGGGTATCTCCATCTTGCTGCCCACTCCTTTAAGGTTGGGTCTTTATACAACATGTGGAATACTATCCTAATTGTACAAATTAATTTTCGTTTTTTTTTTATTACGAATTATCCGAGATTAGAATGTACTGCCGGGAGAAATTTTTACGGCTTCCGATGAAACAGTTGAAAGGTTTTCGAGTCAGGTTCACGCATTTATGTCTCCGAGTGATCAACTTTTTTGCAATCATTTGTTGCCTTTCGTGACTAGAGAAGCCACTGGCGTCATCAATCGAGTATCCTTGAAATACCTCCGGACCTGCTCATAATTTGCTTACGCGTGGTATTACGCGTGGGCTTCAAATATTTCTTACAAGGTCACCAGCGACAATTTCTAATAGGTAGTGCGTACATGCGATATCGCAAATGTTGCAGAACTTTCAATCCAGTTACACACATATCCGAAGGGTCTTTGGTCTACAGCTGGTACATGGCGCCAACATGCGAGTGTGCTCTGCCCGCGCATGCGGTCATGAGCAGTTGCCACGCGGTCATTTCAACTTGACCGCACGTTTGAAAACCAGCTTTTAGAAGTGAATGAAATTTCTAATCAAAAGAAAGGACCGAAAAGTCTTTCCATTCATAACTCGTAGCGCCTCTCTACAAGTGACGAGTAGTCAGATTTGCGACAATTAGCTGAAACAATATGCGCAAATGAGACGGTCGAGGATAATCTAAAGCGAATAAAAAAGTAAGGCTCGCCTCCTCCAAACACGCTCACTTATTTTATTCGTGCTGTTTTTGTTCGCTCTAGCTCAAATTTGATTATACGTCCCGCTTTCCTCGCATGCTATACGCGGCTTTCCTCGCCGATCTACTCCTTTACTTGGTGAGCCGAGACACTCAATGATTTCTAGAGGACTAGGAAAAAAGATATCATAGCGAAGAAAACAACAAGAACAGCTTGGAGTACACGCGCCATCGAGGTTCTCTTTCTTATCGGACACTTCGCAGACGCTGTAGCAGCGTGCACGGCTCATGAGGCAGCAGCAACTGGCAGCTTCCTGCTCTCCGCCATCTTTCCCACGCTCGCCTCCCTCCTCCTCTTTCAAAAGCACTTTCTTCTTTGCCTCCTCGAGGTCCTCGGGCTTGCTCGAATGCTTTGCCTGACTTCGTCTTCGGGCTCCCGGCTCGCTCTTCCACTTCGGCTTCGGCTTCGTCTTCGTCTTTTTTTTTCTTATCTTTAAGTCGACTTCACAGCTGCCCCAGCACCCCAACCTTAGCCAGCCGCCACTTGTCTCATCGGTTCATATTCCCGTGACGTCTAAAGAGCTTTTCATATTTTTACTTTTTTTATTTTTAGAAAAGGAGGAAGGCTTACGCTTCAGATTTCAACACATTGGAATAAAAACGTAAATGAGTGTGGGGTAAGGGAGGGAACACGCGCCTCGAGGACACTTTAGAATGACGCTTCGATAAGGTCTCGTCGCAGTAGGACGAAAATGACGAGGGTTTTGCGTTAAGAGGTTTTCGAGGAACTGGCTAAATTCGTTTTATAAAGTCGGTGTTGTTTAAGTAGCACTTAAACAGTCCATCCCAGCCGACACTACCAACTGAATGAGCCAATCGAAAGATGCCAAAATGTGCATTGTCAAGGCGCTCGTATAAGTGTTTGTACATTTTTTTTCAATCATCCCCGCCCTTACCTATCGCGGGAAGACAAAACCGCAGGATCAGCATTCACCGTGCTTGATCCGTTTAGCCGTGGATAGGAAACGCACAGAGACGACGAGCTCCATGACGGTGCAGATTTTTCGCTGCCCGATTTGTACCATCAAATCGTAGGGTCGGCCGAGGTCGAACTTTAGGCGAAACGGAGTGGGAATAAAAGAGGGCTCCGTTTCGATCGATTTAACCGTAATAAAATATAATTCCCCGTCAACTCACAATTGCGTCACTTTCTGCCGTACCGCGCAGAGTGCATCGTGAAGAGCGGACGACGAGACCGAACTCTCGTCAAAACAAACACCGCAGATTCTGAGCACATGTTCTTTTTTTGTATTGTTTTTTTAGGAAATTTTTCAACGCGGGAGAATGTCAATTTCGAAAGTCTCTCGGAATCTCGTGGAAGCCGTCTGCTTTTATCGAAAGCAGCACCATCGCGCGGACACTTGAATAGGAGACTGGCGTGGTGCCGGCTGCGACCGGGCTGAGGGTTCCTAACTGGATTTGGTGTTTCACGGAGCTGAAGACGCGAGGAAAGAAAAATAAATTCAACTCGAGTATTTCGTACCTCAGTTTTCTAGTTTTAAAACTATTTGTTTTTATAGAGGCCACTTGAGGTTTTGAGGAGGAGTTTTTGGTTTTATTTTTGTATTTTCTCTTCGAGTTTTCTCGAGTAGCCGTTGCCCTATTCAATTTGCAGCTTCCGCGATCGTATTTCGCTATCCTGTTAACAAAGTTGAAAGTGCTACGATTGACAAAGAAAAATAGAAACTATCAGTTAAAACAGTAAAAACGAAAATATCTTACTTAGGAACAGCAATTGGCGGGTCCTTAAAACCAGTCTGGACAAAAAGAAAGTGAACTCGACGAGCAAAAACGTCCCAAATATAAAAAAAGAAAAGACAAAAAAGACATAGTAAAGTTCAAAACAAATAAATAAAAATAAATTCTATCGAGTAAAGCGATAACTCGAAGTGTGGAGGGCCCAGGCTGTGTGCCTTGCGCTCTAAACAAGTGCGGTAGATTTTCGACCACTTTCGAGTTGGAGTGTGTATGTTTCGGTTCTTATCAAAAGTTTCAGATCATTTATATTTATTTTATATCTTATTTATTTATCTTTTCTATAGAGTCCGGCGTGTATGTCCTCGTGTTAAGGGGATGTAAAAAAAAGGGTCTCTTTTGCACGCTCGAATGTCCCATGGACCTACGTTGATTTGCAATTTAAATCCGGTTTTTCCTCGCTGGCGCGGAGGCGTGAAGCGGTTCGGTTTAACGCCTCGCTTGTTTGACCCTATTTCGCGGAACAACACGTTCCCCTATGCGCTACTTTTTTTTTTATTATTCTTAGTACTGGTAGTGTCTACGTGCTGCAGGCTGAAGCGTTTTTAGAGCAATTTTTTCCCGGATATAAAGTTGGTGGTGCCAAGCCATTATGTTCCAACGAGCCTTCAAAATGACCCTACTAAGTTTTGACACCTTTACGAGCACTGGAATGTGTTGAGACTGCCTTCCAATAGAACGGGCGTGAAAAGAGACCTCTCATTCTTAACAACAAACGGATTTTGTGCGTATGATAAACAAGGCACCTAAACGGGGCGTTATGTTTTGACTCCTGAGCGCACTCTCCGTGAAAAAGTGCATGAATATCGGGAAGCAGGGATACAAAGGGCGTTGGAATTGAAGCCCGAGCAATGATCGTAAAAGAAAATCGTGCATTCATAGAATACATTTTTAGTTATTGACAGTTTAAAGGGACACTGATTGGGTATTAATGCTCGTCAAGGTTTTTATTTGAACGCAACCTATAAAGAACCCACCTATCCAGAAGACAAATTGCGGTTCGAAATTCGTTTTCTTTTTTTCGCCCGAAAACAGCCGGTCGAGAACTGGCCACTTGTATTCGCGCTCAATCTCTTTTCCATGGTAGCGTGGCGTTCAAACTATGTGTACAAAATATATTCAAAGTCGTGGGTCACTTAAGGCACACATTTACTATCCAGAAATAGAAAAGAAATAGAGCCCCATATATGTTGCCTCCAAAAAACCGCAACTACGGCCGAGACCGGTTATAACGAAGTCGGTTATAACGAAATAGCGGCTACAGCGAAGCGATCGCAATTTCTTATTCCACTTTGCACTTCGTTATAGCCGAAGTCGGCTATAACGAAATAGCGGATATAGCGAAGTGATTTCCGATTCCCGCTGACTTCGCGATAACCAATTTATACGTTGATCGAAAGAACAAATTGTTCCACAGACCACAGGAAGTACATGTACTACTTCATTCTGAGTATGTCGACGTACCGCGTTCTCGACGACGTGACGGCGGCGCACGACGAACCAACGTTGCGACGGACGTGGGACCGTTGAAGGGTCAAGCTTAGCATGCTGCCGTTCGCCTGAGCGGCGTGTATGATCCGCCGAAATATGAAACTGCCGTTCGATTTTAAGTGCACATAAATATATTTTATTTTATATTCGGTTCTACTCGTTTTGTATATATTTAAGTTACACTGAGCGATTTTTTAGTAAGCTATCTGAATTTCACGTGCATATTTGGTCTGCCGTGCGGTAACATTAGGTAAATATATGTATATTTTTTTGAAAGCAGGTGAATTATGTGAATGGCTTTTTGCTTTTACACTTATACTTGGAAGCATACAGTTTCCTATTTATTTTCGAAATTCGACGCTTTGTGCAGTTTGAAACCGACTGAAGGTAAAAATTGGTTTTAGATTTTTAAAATTTGGTTTCGGGTATTAATTAGTAATAGCTTTATCCAAATAATTTTTTTAGTATTGGAGATTACAGGATGTACCGTGGTCATGCGGGAAAGACAAAATACGCTACCATTGCCTTGAGATTTTATTTACAGGACCAAACAGTTAGTGTATCAATGGCTAGTATTTCTTACAAGTTTCTTCTACCGTAAAAAGCCTGTAAAAAATGTCGATATTTCGGTCCGTGATAGTTATCAAAACAGTATGTAGACTTAAAATTATAATTGAAATGTTGTAGCTTTTTATTTTTTAGTAAGACACTTCACATGAATAAAAGCGGAAAATAAAATAAAAAACAAACAAACAAAAATTTTAGCTGTAAAACAAACAGACAGAGCTAGTTTTCAGCGCAGTGTATTTCAAGAAGCACGACACTAACAGATGAGCATGATGATAATAATATTCATTATCATTACCACAATTGTCGTAATTCCTACTGTTGCTTTTGCATCCGCCGTGACTCACCCAAAATGTATCGAATAAACAAACCAGCCCACTCAAAAAGCCATATAACCCGCATGATTCATATCCCATGATACCATACGGCAGAACCATACTACATAATATATGTATTTTTCTCAATGAAGATTATACAGGTCAAATTGATCTGTGGCCATGGCTGTCGACCATACGTTTCGTCTCCGCTAGCACATTAATGCTATTGTTTTTTCTTCACTTGTCTGTAATGAGTTTTCTTTTTTATTGGCGATATTTCAATTAGATCGATGTGACACACAGTGCCTTGTTCTATGTGTATATTACTTGTGTAACATATGAAATATTGTTTCGAACCACTTCAAATTGTAAAGTCCGCTCATAAAACTGGCCCATTTTCAGATATTATTTCTACTTTTCTTTCAACTGACGTTCGGGATATGGTTGGGATGAGTGCGTTTATGGTTCCTTTCTGTATGAACGTTTTAAATCTTCAACAAAATCTTAATTGTAGCATCAGCTATCCCACAATAACCAACGCAGTGTATCAATGCAAATACCGAAAACCCGCGCAAAAAAAGAAAAGATAAAAGATAAAAAAGACGCAGGCAGTGATGATGAATTCAAACGGATGTCCTCATAACCAGGAATCGTACCAACGTATCTCCCCGCTCCCTCCTGGATATAGAAGTCAGAGTCGTAAAGGATCACTGCAGAGCGCACGAAACTCATCATTATATATATATAAATATATATATATATATATATATTTTGTGTCGTCCAGTGCAGAGCCGTTCGGATTCGGTGTTTGTCGTTGGTCTTGCGAAAGAAAGAAAAAATTCGAGACTAGATACTCCGCAGCGAGAGCCCGATTTGGAAATCTAGAACTCGCATTGGGCACGTACGAACCCGACATTCCAAGCGACGGCCATAACCGTTTTGAGCATAGTCCTCCCAATACTTTTGGGGGCCATTACAAAATCCTATAAGTTCTTTTTTTTATCAATATTATTCTTCGCCGTTTATTATTTATGTGTACTCTCCCAACACGTGCTGCATCGTTAGTGTATTTCCTGTATATATACTCCCAGTTTTTCGCGTTAGGCAAAAAATGGGGAAACAGACGTGCAGGTGGAGGCATAAAGTTATTATAATGTACGCTAGAGGTTCAACTGGCGCTAGTGTCTATGCGACTTCCGGGAGGCAAATTGAAGCAGACAGCAGCCAGTCTACTTTTGCGGTGCTCCTGTGCATTCATATGGAAAAATGCGCGTGCAGTTTCTTTCTTCGCCGGAAAATAACATGAATAACTTTTGCTATTTCGGTTGTACCCGATAGTATGTATCTTTATTGATATTGTGAAAGTGTAATTGCATTAGTTATGGCATTTTTCTTTATTATTGAACGATGTTAAACTTCGGTATATTTCACGCCCAAACCTTTGTTCCACAGCAGCTACGTAGCACCGAGCGACGATTCTAAGCGAAATAACATTCGAAAGGAACGTAGAGAGTGTTCAATGTTAACAAGCATTCTGGTTCCGCTTATATATTGCTAATATGCCCGTGCTGTCACTATGTGAAGATGACACAGTGGTGCATGTTTACGATCGGTTACAAACACATTCGAACGTTCTCTGGCTTCTCCCTAATTGTAAAGATTCGGAGCGGATGATTTGAACCCAGAACGAGCATCTTCGCACATATTCATGAGCAGAAAGAATAAAGCAGTACTTATTTATGGAAAATCGGACTAATTACGTGGCTTTCAATTTATTTTGATTGTCTGCATGGACGAGGAGCTACTGATCCAGTTTTACTGCGCAGTTCTTGCCGTCTCTCTTGGTTTCCCACATTTGTTCGTTTGGTACGTATATCCTTCATGTTGGAAAGCGCCGACGCCGAGTTCGCGCTCACAGTGTCCGACAGTGCACATAAATACATACACGAAGCGGTTTTAGCACCGTTTTTTATGACACGAATTTCAAATAAAAACGCCGTAACTGAACAGTTATTTCGTCTGAGTGACTGAGAAATGTTCCAAGTTGCCTAGTACGTATAAATGATTCGTGATATTTGCTGTTATAATCCGAGCGCAGAGAGAAAATACACTCGCTTTTTCCCATGGAAATGCACTACGGGAAGTCAATTTCCGACTGGTTGCTGTCTGCTTCAATTTGCAGCAGCACACTAGCGCCAGTTGAACCTCTAGCGTACATTATAATAACTTATTTGCCGAGGCAATCGTTGCGAAGTTATTTAAAAAAAGAACGTATACTTATTATAGCCAAACTTAAGAAACGCGTGGAGAGTTACGAACATCTTAAAAACGCTCTGCAATCAATTAGGTTGCGACGTGAGCCGTTAACAACGCGGAGTAGCGAATCATAGAGGCAAAATAGAATGAACATAATTAACTGCGTTTCTTGTCGGTGACTAAATGCACTTTACACCCTAACGTTTCTTTTATGACATCAAAATCACGTTTACGTAAAGGGAAAATTGATGACTTATTGTTGTTATTGTCATCATTTAGATGAGTGGTTGGTGTCCGAAATGCATCGGGAATAGTCAGGAGAGCAAGCAACTCACGCATCTCGCTCATTTGAGAGCGATAAAAATACGCTAGGAACGTGACACGCCCCTCGCTTCGTAAACACTCGGAGACCGTAGTTGCCAGCGGGCTGATATAGTTACACCATCATTTTTAACTGTTTAAGTGAAAGGTTTCCGCGTTGTCAAAAGGAGACCGTTAAAAATCGATATTTCTCGGCTAACGAGCCTGTAAAAAATAGAAAGGAAATTCTTTGACTGCGTTTGTTTTTCTTTCCTTTTTTAGCTTTCTCGATTCGAAACTAACGGAGATGAATTGCTTGGGATCTGAAAAAGACATAGATTAAAGACGACGCAGCGAGTCTCGATTTTCGGGCCTCGTTAATGATCATTTGCTCGACGCTGCCATCATTTGCGAGATATTCTACATGTCGACTACTATACATGTGGAGCACACTCGAAAGCAAAGATTTTAGTCGGTAAGTTTTCAAGAACTTTATTAAAAGCGCCTTTTGTTTTTCTTTCTAGACACGTGCAAAATATTTAGCATTCAACTGCTTTCCTTATTATATAACAGGTATTGCGGAGCACCATTTGGCCGTAAACAAAAACCGTATAAACGAGCTAATAGGCGGAGCGTGGTGAAACTTTTCACTGAGGTGTGTTTAGAAAGTGCATTTATCGTACTAAAATTTGGTGAGTAAAAATTTGTGAATAAAAAAGCAAAAAAAAAAGAAGATTATGTAATTTTTATGAGCTGGAGGAAAACGGATGCAAAGCGTCTGGCTGACGCTGCTATTCATATTAGGCACCGCACACGCTCGAATCTGCTCGATATGCGTCACGGTGGTTACCGCTAAAGAATATTTCAAATTTTTATGTCATGTGGGGCATATAGCAGCGTCCACTTTATGCTTTGATTGCATTTTCCTCCCGCGCACCAGAAATAACAGGTTAATCTTTTCTCGCATTTTCTGCCAAGAAAAACATACCCATGAAGTTTGAGTACGATAACGCACCTTTTAAATACAGATTTGTATTGAGTTTAATTGTAATGTGTTCTTTTTGTTTTAAGTTTTACGTAAAAAACACCTAATTATCCGTTTTTACCACCTAATATCGCCCTGGAGGGCCCCGTAAAACCTCGCCGGCTTTATTTGAACCGGTTTTAAATGTGCGCTAGCACATAACGCAACACAAAATAAGTGACATATATATAAACGTAAATAAATAAATAAATAACATATATATATATGTATATATATATATATATATATATATATATATATATATATATACCTTAAACTTGGGAGTTTTATGAGTTACACAATTTTGGACGTAATCATTTTAATTTAAAGTAACCAATGACGGAAGCGAAACGTTCGACCAAAGGATTCCCTTCTGTGATTCGTTTCAATGTCCAACCGCAGCGGAGCGTTAAAGTAAATCAATCCAGCAGCGAACAAAGTACATCGTCATTGCGCCGTGGATGCGAGCGTGATCATGCGTTTTGTCCTCCGCGTGATGAGCTTTCTTGATGATTGCAAGCACACAAAAGAAAAGGGCGCCGTGACGATACACTTGTGGCAAGCGGTTTGATTGGCTCCATCAGATTTTAACATTTGCTGCGATTGCACTTCATGTGAAGCAAAGCAGAGTAGCTTAGCAGGAGTTTCGAAACTTGATTCGAACATCTTGAGTCGTATTTCAAATCCTCTGTACGTTCTATAATCTACCCGCTACACACTGGCAACTTTACAAACACAGGAACGGGCTTACTTATTTCGCCCGAATTCTTGCTTCGTAATTTACCATTTTCATAATAAATAAAGGGCAACCAGGCAGACGTCTGCCGAAATGTTCACCTTCAAGTTTACCATTTTCCGTTCCTTTTAGATAATGTCAAAATATCGTTGCTTTGAGAGCGATATGGATATGTGGGGTGCCCCAAGCAAACCTTCCGCTGTCAAAAAAAAAAAAAACGAGTCGGAAAACAAGGCTCCTGCACGTAGCAAGCCTAAAGTTTAACCGAATGTGCACTCATCAATTAAGTTTTACCGTGTAAGACTTCACGGAATCATTCTTTTCTTGTAAAAAAAAGAGGGCGACAAACTTGCCAATGTAAAGGTTGGGCGCGTTCGCAGACGCCGAGTTAGAAACGCTATATGCTTGTGGCGACATCTCCCGATAAGCGCAGCGAGGAGTCGACGCACTGCGTTGCCTGCTCGCTGCGCCTATCGGGAGATGGCGCCACACGTGAATATCATCGCTAACACGGTCGTCTGGAAACACGTTCGACCTTGACTTTGGAAAGTTTTTTGCTTTCATTTTCCTGCAAAAAAATAAAAATAATAAACGTAATGTATGTTTTTTTCAATTTTGAAGTACAAAGAGTTTTTTTTTATATTTGAACGGGTGTCAATTAACCCATAAAAGTTTCTAAATATTATTATATTCGCTTCAGAGACAGTAATTATATATATTTGATTTGGCCATCTATCTAAACTGCGCTTGCAGAGTTGGAGTGCTTTTCTTGCGTCCCCCTTCTTTTGTGATTGACGACTCCTGAAATATATCTGTACTCCTTTGACAAATATTATGGAAAAATAGTAGCCTATAAATATATTACTAAAAAAATAAACACACACAGACATAAGCTCATGAAAGTACACCAAAAGTTCGAACCTATTGATCAAAGGTCTACAAGCTTCGTTTATTGTTAAATAGCCGCGCATTTTCCCTTCCAAAACCTTTGTGTTAAAAAAGAAGAAGTCTAAGCTAAAAAATAATTTGATGAATAAGTTTCGATAATATTTAACTCTAACACGAAACTCGCAAATTATGCACATAGCTACATTGCAACGCCATTTATACGCTTATTCTTTTTCTGTAAATGAACCTCGCTCACCCTATCGTACCGTCTTTACCTTTGGAATGTTAGATAAACTAAAACAACGTAGCAAACATATAAATGGTTTTGGTGTTCACTGCCTCTGAACAGGGTAGCGAGCACCGAAACAAAAATAGCATTTAGAAGGACGAATAAAACAAAACGACAAAGCTGCCAACCGTGTTAGAGTTAGTTACCTTCGGTAATTGAGCCAATTTGTTTCCCATTAGAGAACCATTCATAGGTCTCTTACAGCGTCGCGTGGCCAAACTTTGTCCGGCATTCCTTTTTGTTTATATCATTACACATTCGGTTTTATTCGTGCCTTTTTCCGGGTGCTTCTAATGAAGCAAACACAAAGTCAGCGCATACCGGGTTCGCTGTATTTGGGACAAAAAGAGACACCCCGTTCATTCCCAATGGTATGCAACATTCGAAACCTACCCGAGCTTTTATTAATAATGACTTTATTATCCAAGCCAGTCTTCTATGATTCTTGTTTTTTTTTTTTTTGGTGTTCTCGTATGATTATTTTCGGTATCGTTTTCGCTCATAGTTGGGCTATTCGTTTTGTTCAGCCGAGTAGTTTAGATAGCAGGGATGCGGTGAACGCAAGATAGAAGTAAAAAGACAACCGTGACCTACCCAGTCAAAAACAGAATTTGCATGAATGTGTCCAGTAAGATTGTAAGATCTTTTGAGATCGTATAAAACCATGTATTATCTCATAAGATCAGATGATAATTTTTAAGGTCATATAGCATCATATAAGATCTTAAAAGATCACGTAAGACTACGTAAGATAACATAAGCTCAAACCAGGTAATATGAGATTAAATAAAATCATATAAAATGACGTAACATCATATAGGATCAAATAAGATTGTATAGAATCATAAAGAAGATGTGAAAACTTATAAAAGAATTTTATGCGCGACAGGTTTAGAGCAAACACGACAGCGACGATATTCCTTGCATTTTACTCGGACAATTGATGGACGGGTATTTAACTTTATCCTTTAGAATACTGTCCTGCATGACGACGTTCCGTAGCACCATGCGTTTTGTGGCGCCGGTTCAATTTTAAGAGAAAAATTGGAAACAAACGGGCGAACGCTTGTTCGCACAAAATGTCGCGCTGTGTACCTACACGAAACGCGCATGGAGAGCCGTTCGAAACCCTGCCGACAACAACTATCGCAAAATGAAAACAAAACAAAAAAAAATGATGAGAGGTGGTTGTGGGAACCCGAAAAGACCCGGAGGGTCAGCGTGGTGACCTTTTTTTTCGGTGTTGTCCCATGGCACTCGCGGCGGCCCTCCGTAATCAAGCAAATGAGCGGCGTTCGCTGAGCGTACGTGACTCCGGCGGCTAATGGGAAACGGAGTTCGGAGCGGCGGCGTTCGCGGCAGTGACTGAAACATCCCAGGACCGCCCTTGCCTTCCCACCCGAACGCTCCGATTCATAATCAAAGTCGCGCCGTCCTAGCACGGGGGCTGCTGCTACGCTTCCATTTACCGCGGCCGCCGCTGCGAGAACATCCGAGTCAGTCCAGTGCCGTTTGTGAGTGTCACACGACCTGAGGGAGCGACGCATCGACGTGCGGGTGTGTCTAGTCACGTGGTATTTTCAGAGCGCTGGATAGGCTGGGGATGACTCGTAGCGTCCGCTGCGTTCCATCGTAAGATGAAACGGAGTGTAGCGTAACTCACTCCGGTGATGCATCTTCTTTTCTCTTACCCCGCGGACTTCCTTCCGACATTCCCCAAACACAAGGGAAAGAGCCTTCCGGTTGGGGTTTTGTTTGTCGTGCGCGCTTTGGTAGATGATGCGCTCGACGGTGCGAGTGCTACAGATGTCCCAGTGTTAGTTTCGCGTTACGCTCTGTAGTTAGTGTCTTTGATCGGGGGCCTTAAGGGAGAATGATGTCGGGTGTCGGCCCAGAATTCGCAAGTTAAAATTTGTTTAAAATGTTAGTCGACGTTTAGCGCACTAGAAAAAAACTGTAACTCAAGCATTCACACACCCAAAAAGCACAACTCTCACACAGCACTAAACGTCGGCTAACATGAACAACCAACTCGCCCAATCTGAAGTTCTAACAGCTTGTTTAAAATCGTGAAACTCTGCAAGGTATAACCAGAGTTTTGTGATGGGATTGTTTGGTGGGCACGGGAATGGCGTCACTTATAGGTTGTGAATCAGTCACTAGATACTTTTTTATATTTGTTATATATTTTAGCGAACTTCGTTGTGTTTTTATAATAATCAAAATTTTCTTTCTTTTACTAACATGTTTAGTTGTTGTTTTTTGACGCAGCAACACTGTATCAAAATATTTTCACCTGAAAGGTTCTTAAAACAAGAACTAAAATAAGCACTGGTAACTGCTGAAAGGCCGGACATCTCTAGGACGTTATCCTCAGCGTAGATTAGTAACCCATGTCAGCTAAGTTACTTACAAAAAAATAAAGAGCATATGTCTTTTAAAAAAATAGAAATATAATTTGACTACAAACTACTAGTAACTACTTCCTGGCTAGAGCTTCGTTACTAGGTCTCAAGAGGTAAATCCGTCTCCCAATTTTTAGGTTCAGTTCCGTGTCCGCGAAGCCATCGTGGACTTCCATGTATTCAATATTTTTTCCCAGATTCTAAAAATGAAAACCGTTTACAACTCCCTGTAACGCCGAATTAGAGCGCAGCTCTTGAGGAGCAGGGGAAGGCACGGGGAGGGGGGGGTCACGTGACCTCAGGGAGGGGGGGGGTCACGTGGCCTGGGGGTCACGTGACCTCGAGGAGGGGGGGAGTTTCCCCGCTAAATCTAGCGGGGAAAATTTTCCGCAAAATTTAGCGGGGAAAATTTTCCGCTAGATTTAGCGGGGAAAATTTCCCGCTAGACATAGCGGGAAAAATTTTCCGCTAGATTTAGCGGGGAAAATTTTCCGCTAGATTTAGCGGGGAAAATTTTCCACTAGATTTAGCGGGGAAAATTTTCCGCTAGATTTAGCGGAGAAAATTTTCCGCTAGATTTAGCGGGGAAAATTTTCCGCTAGATTTAGCGGGGAAAATTTTCCGCTAGATTTAGCGGGAAAATTTTCCGCTAGATTTAGCGGAGAAAATTTTCCGCTAGATTTAGCGGGGAAAATTTTCCGCTAGATTTAGCGGGAAAATTTTCCGCTAGATTTAGCGGGGAAAATTTTCCGCTAGATTTAGCGGGAAAATTTTCCGCTAAATTTAGCGGGGAAAATTACCCATCATGCACCGCGCGGTTACGCCGACGCGACGCCGACGGCGACGCCGCTCAAGCCGGAAACGGGCGCCTAAGAGCTGCGCTCTAAAAACTCGACTAATAAAAAACTGCGCTTCTCTGTGTGTGCATTTATAGCTTGCGACTACTGCCGATTCACAGGTGCAAGCATTTTAAAACATCGACTTAACTTGTCACCTCTTTATACAAGAAGGTACCTCTCGCGCTAACCATTTATTCATAAACTTTACACAGCTCCTCGCGTTTTAGGAACTCTTTCCTACTACCGGCTCATCATATATCGTCCCGTTTAGATCACCTTTCAAAATTAACCCGATATTTTCACGAACCAACATGTTTAAAAACTCTCCTCTACTCTTTGCTACATCGGACTGGAACAGCCTCCCCAGATAAATTGCCTCCATCAGTGGCCCTCAGTCCTTTTCTTCCCGCTCTAAACACGTCAAACCTTGAATAATCTCGTATTTCTGCAATATTTGTTGTTGTCAGTGTCTTGTTTCTGATGTACATGTTTTTATTGTACGCCATCTTTTTTTACGTCTTAAGTTGGAAGGCCAAAATCTCACCAAATGCTTTGTACCTTCAATTTATGCCTTGTACCTTTATATTTCATCTTTGTCTCTTTCTGTTGCCACTTGGTTCGGTTGTACCAATTTTTGTGTTACGTCCCTCTTATGTAATGCCCGAAAGAACCTTTAGGGTTAAAACGAATAAATAAAAGTAAATATAACGTATGAGCAGGGACCGATCAGTTCTATAAAAGGCACGTAGCGGAAGTTCCCGCTAATGCCACGCGAGAAGCGAGGATCTTATTTATCACTGGGAGATCGCTCTCCACTGCACCCAACACCCACATTTGAAAGAGAACCTACAAGAAGACGCTGTGAGGAGGCGGCGTTCCACACGCACGTGCTACAGCTAACAGAGTCTGCCGCAAAAAACAACTGATGCCACACTCTAAAAAGAAAAAGGTATCATCTGACACCCTTTTGTTCCATATAATGCACCCCAAAACTTTAATTCGACGTACAGCTGCACTATAGTCGAACAGACGGCCCCATATTTCACAAGGGGCTTGATAAGGGTGCGATATAACATCCTAAATAGCCATAGTACGTATCAAAGACCACAGAAAAGAAAAACACTGAGGTTTTGCGGTAAGGCCAAGAAAACCCCGATTATTATTTTTGTAGTCAGTAACACGCACATTAACTATTTTATTAAGTTCTACCCCTGGCTTTGAAGCCTCTCCTGAATGTTAGTTCCGTCAGACTGACGTCAGTGCGCTGTGAGTGGAACTGAAGTTTTGGGGTGTATTATATGGGACCAAAGGGTGTAAGAATGCACCTTTTTTTAAAGTGAAAGAGGGTCGCGTGACAAATAGATAACGAAACTACGATGTCATCCCTGCATATTTTGGGATGGTTATTTTAAAAATGAAGCAAATTAGACGAGAGAATTTGGGCAGTTAATCAAGTTCATCCCGTGCGCTAACCTAGTTGATGAGAGTTTTGCGTTATTTTGTGTTTTGTCAGGTAAATATTGGAAATGAACCTTTTCTCGTAGAGACGACACTACGCTGTGAAAGCGCGAACTACGATTGGAGTGAAGAAGGGGAGCTGCACTACCTCTCTAGAATTCTACGAGGCTCATCTGTCCCCGTTTTATTTTAAATTGCGGTGGAGGAGAAAGTAGACGTCGCGCAACTCCACTTCTGTACTCCATTCGCAGTTCGAGTTTTCGCCGCTACGTGAAAGATGCCTGCGCATGCGCAGAGAACTTGTTTAATATGGTTCATTGCGTTGATTTTTTTAACGCGTTTGACGCTGTTTGATTGGTGCCAGTACCTCGTAGCATTGGCTGCGTCTAGACTTGAGCCTAAACAAAGCCTATTGCGATATATGCCATTGCTCCCGAGGAACCAATGGAGTTCGATATCAATAATGGGGGCACCCCACGTGATGCTTTCCGTGCGTCCCCACGTCCCTGGCAGATGTCATGTCTGATATACGGGGCGTGGTTTATTCCGAGACGTTAGTCGAAGCATAGGAGGTTTAATTAATGACGTCCCCAACGTGACCTGTTTTCTGTGTTCCCCTTTAGGGGCGGCTCCACATGTCTGATTCAAGAGCTTCCTGATATTTTTTATTTATCGTTGATTAATATTTGGTAGTGTTCTTTGCATTAATCTTGGTCTGCACAAATGTCCGGCGGTATAATATGCATATTTAAATTAGATAAAACAAATCGCCGCTCATCTACGCAGGACTTTTGGAGGTCTTATATATGACTAATTTATGACTATCGTCTTATGTATGACCAATTTATCAACTGATATTATTGATTAATAGCAGTCGGATTAAACACGACCATTTGTTATTTTAATAATATTGTTCGTACGTATAATTTTATGCTAATTTAAATTACATCTTGTCCTTGTTTTTTCAAAAGCAAATTTGTTATGTTTCGGAATAATATTGATTTATGTACGATACATTTTTACGTGAAACTTAACCAAGCGGTTTACTATTCCTAATTACAGAAGAATATAAACGTTATATTTAATGCATTTCCCTTGGACCTAAGTTGTGTTACATTCATTAGCTTAACCACTTTTATTAAAAAACACCTTTACTTCATGCAAAAAGATAACCGGATAGAAGCTACTTTTTTCCAGTCTTTGCTTGTTGGTTGGTACAGGGTTATGAACCAGACATAATCAAACCAAAAAGTAAATGGCGATTTTAATTTTTCACCAAAAAGACTAAAATGTCTGGCACTTTGTTTTGACTCCGGCACCCGTGGAATCAAGTTGCGTCACTATCTGTATATTGCCATTTTTGATGTAACCAAGAAAGCCCGTGGGGTGATGCAAAAACAACCAGGGATTCTTTTTAATATACATTGCAAAGTTTTCGCTTTATTTAGTATCTAGTTTACTCGCGTCCGAGGCAGAAGGTTAACTATTGACAGGGAAACAAAATCTACAGATAAATCAAGTATAGCAAATTAGAAGAGCACTGAACAGAAATTTTAGCGAAAGCCGTAATAAGGTCGCAATATAGGTTACTACAATCTTAAACGGCAGCTCTTCAAACACTTGACGCCTTAGAGGTTGGTAGGCATAACTTCTACGCAAATACTCGGCACATTGCATTGGTGAGATTGTCCTCATTTGCAGGCTACATAGAGGAGAATGCCTTCCTTTATATGCAACTTTAAAACATATAAATATAAGATAGTGCTGTGGCTTGGGCCCAGGTAAGACATGGTAACCTGTACATGCTAACGTCTGGTAAAAGTTATATTGCTGTATGTAATGATCAACTTTATTACCAAACTTAAATTCTTACTGGACTATATGAGCAAATTCGTCTGACAGTGACACGCACGTTTAACCCGCCCTACTCACGAATGCACTAAATATTTGTTAAATGTTTTCGATCGAGTGAATTCCTTGTGAACTTTAGTTGACAGTAACCTATGAAGAAATGGCAACAATCAGTGCTGTAAATATGTTTGGTACAGTCGCCTGTGATCGACTTAATTTTCGCGATGACCTAATTTTTTCGAATTTCGCGAATCGCCTAGAATTCGCGAAAAATAGGTCCCACGAACAATTTCGATAAAATGTAAACACATTGGAATCTATATAGAGATCCCACCGCGTCATGAAAATTAGAGCCCGCGAATTATTCCAACACTTTAGCTTTGACCTAAATCGCGAAACATTGAGCCCGCAAAAAATAAGTCGTTTAGAGTATCTTGCAAACCTCAATTTGTTCATAAAAATAGAGCTCCAAACGCCTAACAAAATATTCCTAAAGTCTGGAACACACGTGTGAAAAAGCAAACCGCAAATCTAGGAAAAATCGAAACTAAAAAAATAGTTATATAGATCATAGTTAAAAAAAAAATTAAACCGTTCGTAAGTTTTAGGTGTACATCACATGAAAATCTGTCTTTAACGCTACAGCATTTGCAATGTATGTACAGTGGCTATGGATTTGAGCTAGAATGCGCAAATGGATTCGAGGCAGTACAGACCGCGCGATCCAGCAGGCAACGAAGGGAAGGGCCAGAACGGCAGTGGAGCTGCTTAAATGCGTCTTCCCACTCCCGACGCACGCACGTTAGCCCTGTGGCAGCGTGATTTGTATTACCTGGTCGCCGTTTCCGCATTCCACCTCATATCGCTAGCCACTGTATGTCCAGCAAAACAACAACAACAACAAAAAACATTCTTTGAATAGCGCAAAAGAATGTTTTTGTGCTCCGATGTTTGTAGGAATGTTTTTTTCCCCTAAATGTTTGAACTTTAACACGATCAAAATTTGGAAACTTTAGGAGCAGTGTTTGTTGGCCTATTGTCACTGACACCTTACAAAAGACAAGGTGTGTCGAGTGCCGAACATCTGGCTATCGCTACGAAGCCAATAATATTGAAGCATTGGCCATAAAGCACGTTGTTGGGACACAAATCACGAGGTACCGAGCACGAACATGACTAGCCAATCCCTGCGTTTCTAATGCAAAAGCATTTACTTTCACATGGAGTGAAGCCGGCGTTATATGTAACACTTTGTAGCAGCGAACCGGCACCTGAATTCCCGTTGGCCAAAAGCACAGCAACCCAGATGCTTCGTCACGGAAGCACGCGGGACGCTCAAGGTCAAAACGGACGCGCCTCAGAAATAAAACACAAAGAAAAGGACCGCAACGCAGATGCACCGTCACGAAAGCCGTGGAAGCGGCGGGGCTCGCCGCGCCTGCGCAGTAGGGGAGAGTGATGTCACCGCCGGAGCGCCGCTTGAAAAAGGAAAACGTGGCGGGCTGCTTGTAAAACTGTGCTGCGCGTAGGAATGCCTTCGCATTCCTACGCGTAAACAATCTCAAGTGCCTCTGCCGATTTTTGTTTTTAGGCTGTGAGTAGTACAGAGTGCGAGGCGCCTTACCTAGCTAGAGCGCTTAACGACACAGTGACATAACGTAGCCTCGGTTCATTTTTATTTAATGGACCTCGTGACTGCGGCACGGATAAGTACGTGGCATTGCCACGCCGTATAGGATTGCGCACTGAACCGCCCTAAGCGGAGGCGTTACGGTGGCTGTCCGCCCGCGCATTTGACAGGCGGCAACGACCGCCGAACACGGCCGCTTTTTGACAACGCAATCTGTTTTACGATAACGCTCCGACGGCACCAAATCTCGATCTAGTTCGCCATCGCCGGCATGCCCTGCCTTGTCCGGCGCCCTTTTATTTTTTTTTTTTAGACACGCAGGGCACGCACAATTACATAATAGGGGAGTTGCAGTGTCATTAGTGATTAGTTTATTCGGGTCTCTATAGAAGCACGCTCATGTGCTCGTGTGTGCTTTGTGTTTGCGTTTGCGTGTTTGTGTGTGTTCGGTGCATGGGTGTGGGCTAGCGGTTGCGCGTATTTATAAATTAGCGCGTGGAGATAGTGCGAGTGGTACGGGCGTGTTGAAGATAAAACAGAGCGCGTCAGCGCAAAGACCATCCCAATATTCGCGTTCTGCACGCAGCCATTTTTGTCTTCTGGGCTGTGGAACGCGTTATGAACATGCGCATCGTAGCTCTCTTTAGTTGAATCACGGACGACGCCATGCAGGAGTGCACGCCCCAGTAACTCAACTTTATTTTTGTTTGTCTGGTCGATAAGCGTTGGAAATGTGCAGTGACGCAGATGCTAAACAGCTCCAAGCGAGCAGGGCGTCCCCTCCCCCTTCAATTAGACCACAATGAGAAGTCGCGGATGATAAGAGCAGTATCTTTGCGTTGATGGGCTCGTCCCTGACTGCTTTACGTGGACGAGTCCTGACGTCAGCAGTAGTACGAAGGAAAATCACCAGGATAGCGCTCCTCAGAAAGAAAACGCTCGCTCGCTTAGGAACTATTTAGATTCTGCGTGGCTGTACGTACATAGGCACACAGTGCTTTAGTTTACAAAACGCATAGCATCACGTGTTGAGTCGGTGGTGAACCCTGATTGGCACGCGTAAGTAGCGACGCAGAGTTTTGCAGCAAGAAGCTTGGCGCACCATCGGCGTTGAGCCAGTTTTGATTCATAACTTTGCTCACTTTGACGCCAGAATGTGGAGCGCTCATTCTTTTTCTGGAGGCAACGCTGAACGCGCCTGGGCAAGTTACTCCCAAAGTGGCACCAAGTGTGTTCGTATATTTCTTTTACCTTCACAGTTTCCAAGTTTCGGGAAGAATGCTGAGAACGTAGGTGGACGCGCAACATGCGGTCGTCTGATCTGCTCATGCAATTTGAAGTACACAGGGTGCTTGTTTTAAAGGTGACATAAATTTGAAAACAAAGCCGTGAAAGCTACACTCAATGGGGTTTGTTCATGTCAGCTATACGGCCAGGGGGACATAGTATATGGGGCTGATCATAACGATCAGTCGGATAATCAGGTAAAATTTGTTAAATAATTTTTAAGCTAGTGATTATAGACATATGGTTCCTATTAAAAACATGCTGAGTGTCATTCAAAATCATAAAATCAATATTTTTAGAAGTACTTTGAGCGCGTGGGAGGCGTAGTGGTGCGCGCTCAAGGTACCACTCGTGCGGCAGGTACATGGCTGGGGCTACGACAAAAGACGGAAAAATCGCACGGGCTCCTTGTGGCAGCGGTAGCCTTGCTTCTGCTGAACGAGTGATAACTTGAGCGCTTGTCACACACTCAAAGGTCTATCAGAAAATGACTGATTTAGCGGTTTTCGATGACGCTCAGCAGGTTTCTAATTGGAATCACGTCTCTATTTTCATTAATTAAATGTCAATCAATAAATATTACCTTATTAAGCCGACTGATCGTTATGACTAGCCCAGTAAAATATGTTCCCCTGGTCGTATAAGTCACGTGCACAAGCCGCATAATTGTAGCTTTCACTTTTTTTTCTTTTAAAATTGGTCTTACTTTTAGAAAACAGAATCCTCTTATGAGCAAACTAAGGTGTTGACAAACGCACCTGCAAAATATAATTTGGTTTGGGTTTGACTTTACAGGGTGGACTTACAGGTGTCACGAGACCCAGCTGTAGAAGCTGGGTCTCGTGCAGTGGTTGTAAGCGTTAGCAAAAAAAAAAAATAACGAAATATGTTACGACCGGTACTCGCAAATAAAAAGAACGCGTTACCATCCTACGTAAGGTCAAAATAAAAGGAACAAGTTACCGACACCGCTACCGATAAAATGTAACGCGTGTGACTGTTTTCACGTTAGAGGAATGCGTAAGCGCCATGTGTAAAAATAACAAAAGAAACATTATGTTTCTGCAGGAAACTCTTACATATTTACATTTTTTTTTTTTATTTCCCCTAAATACTTACAAGAAAGAAACGCAAAGCAACATAGAGAAAAAAAAAGCAAAAACTTATAACCTGGCGCCAAGAAACACGAAAAAAAAATTCAAAGCCAACAATTTTTAAGCTTTGGGAAGAATATGTAACGAGTAATTTAAGTAGGTTACCCTTTACGGTTTTCAAAACGCAACGACTGGTGTCGAGTGATCCAATTCTTCCGCAGGACCCAGGCGTGGCGCTGCCAGTTAGAGCGGAGCCAGGAATCCGGTCGGAGCCGCGTTGACCGAGGCTTGCTTGAGGCATGTTGGAGTTACTATTTCTTCTTGCTTTGCCATGTGCGTGAATCGATACACTGCTGTGTGGCTGCTAGTTGTGCCGACGAGACAAGAGACTCATAATGACGTCAAACACTGCTAAGAAAAAGACGAAGCGTTACTATTTTGGCCAGGGTGCCAACGTGAGTTACAAATACATGCAAAGGAAAAACACTGCTTGTTTCCGACGCCGAGCGACGCCTCTCTGTTCTCAAAATGGGATCGTCTGATTTTAAAACAAAACTTATAATGCGTCACGCCATTCCATTTTTTCTGAGGAAAATAAGCATAAAGCTGATGCAGAGAAAAAAAAATTATAAGAAGATTGTGTGACCTGTGTGACATGTTAGAGAAAACAAGTCTCTCTAAGTAAGATTGTTCTTCGTTAAATACAGCAGTTGAAGTAGCTCCATTTATCTTGCCAGTCTTTGTGTTTATTATCTTTCGATGTATGCTCACCATATCAGGACGCTTTTTTCGAACGTCCGGCCACCAGCACGCCTTTGTTTCCTTCCGTCGTACACTGGCATCGTGTGCACGTTCGAAGCTCGCGAGACACCGACCTGTATTTTTAAGAAAAAGCCTCAAGGTGGAGGCGGGACAAGTTTTCCATGCCATACTGTCAATGACTATTGCAGTTATTCGTCATACGTTTATTCCTTTACCCCCGCGCTCACAGTGCTAGTACATCAGTACAAAAGACAGTCTGCGGAGATATCGTATCACTATGGTCATGCAAAAACTGTCAGCAGTAATGTTTGAAGCATACATGAAGCAAACATGATTCGAAAATGCTTCAGTCATCTGTCATCATGTCAGCATCGAAAAACGTTCCTTTTCTTAATGCATGAACAGCGTGACTGCCTCTTTAGAAGTTCTACCTGAGATTCCCGTTCTTTCTTTCACTCCTGCACGAGTATAGACGCTTCGCAACAGCTGTGAATAGGCGCCGCAATAACCGAGCGTAAGCTTTAATGCGAAACTATTAACGGCCCCATTGAGCGAAGCCGGCGGTGTCCGAAACCAATGTCTGTAGCAGCGAAAAACGGCTCCTAAACTTCCATTGGCTGAGCGAAAGAGCATTTAAAGTCCCATTGGCTGCGACGCGTCAAATCAGATGCTTCGTCACGAAAGCCGGCAGGGCAGCTCAAGGTCAAAGCGGACGTGCCCCAGAAAAACATAAAACACAAAGAGAAGCGCAGCAACGCAGATGCATCGTCACGGAAGGCGTGGAGCCGGCGGTAGCGCCGCGCCTGCGCACTGGGAAAGCGGGATGACGAAAATAATCCCTGGAGAAGGGGAACAAGAGGGACAAAGGACAAACACAAATCTCCAAAGACAACTAGGTGACTGGTGCGTGACCGAAAAAATCCGCCTAGTCCGGGTATCGAACCATGGACCTCTCCGTGATCTCGCCGCCGGAGCGCAGTCTGAAAAAGGAGGACCTGGAAAAATGAGAGAAGGTCCGCAATGGCGGCTGTAATCTGGCGCGTGTGTAAGGCGTCTATACTCAGTCGGCATGAACTCCAAAAAAAAAACGAACACATAAACATCCCAACGTACAATCACCATTAATGACGTAAACGGAACTTTCGAAGTCAACTGCAAAACGAAGCTGCTGCATGAAACACAAGCAAGCTGCGTTCCCGTCAAAAATAAAGCCTGACGAGCACACCACCAACCGCCGTTTTTGCGGAGAGCTAATTTGCGCGTCAAAAAATAGCCCGCCAAAAAATTCCCCGCGCGTTTTTCCCGTGGGTGCGCCAGGCAAGAAAATCGGGCCTAGGCCTCTGGCCGTGCCGGGGAGGCTGAGTGCTCGTCGGCACTCACACGCAACCGTTCCCCGGGACGAAACGTTCTCGGGAAAATTGCGCGTGGTGGGGAATGCGTTACGTTGTTAGTTTGAGTGGATGCAGTTATACGCAGTCATAAGTGGCTTGCTGTTGCTGAGTTTGTTATTTTTTTCATCACGTCACTCAGTAGACGCATTTGTGGCTGCGACAGGCTCTAATAGCGAGCGGAGTTTTGTCGACATGGGACGTTCTGCGGAATCTGCAGCCCGCTTTGAGCTCAGAGCGTTGGCAAAAGAAAATCATAAGCCATTCCTCTCAGTGAATGTGGATGACCAGCGAAGCTCTTTAGCGCACGACACAGACGTGACACAGCAGTTTGAACGAAGTTACAAACATATTTTTTGTCTTGATCGATGGTCATTATTTCGCGAGGACGACTATTGCCGCCCCGAAGAGCCGGAGGAAACTAGACACGCGCGACGGGACCGCCAATCGGCGGAAAGTGGACACACGCTACGGGACCGCCACCTGAGGAGAGCGGAAAGAGAGGAAACTAGTCACGCGAGCGCCTGGAACGACGACGAAGAGAGGACAGTTTTAGAGTATACGGTTTTAAAAGTGGTGCCGATTGATAACTAATCTACTGAACAGAGCTATAGACCTATTGCTAAAGTACACAAGCATCAAGAACAACGCAGGGATTGGTGTTCCACGCGCCACACGTGCTGGCCTCAGCAGTAGTAACTTTTCTAAAGCAAATGCCTAAAACAAAAGGCATATTGCACGCGCGTTTGTCAATGCTTTATTTTGGCTATTTACTTCGAATCTTTTATACGGGGAAGGCGTGCGCGTGTGGCGCATAGAACACCAATCCCAGCATTTTCCTTGATGCTGGAGTAATTTTACAATAGGTGTATTGCTAAATTACCCAAGTATCAAGGAGAATCCAGGAAATGGTGTTCCACTCGCTGCACGGGCCGGCGTCTGCAGCAGTAACTGTTTTATAGCAAAAGCCTAAAACAAATGGCATCTCGCACGCGCGTTCGTCAATGCTTTATTTTGGTTATTTAGTTTGAATGTCTTATAAGGGGAATGTGTGCGCGTGCTGCGCCGGTGTCTGCACCAGTAACTGTTCCTGCGGCTCCTCGGGGCGGCGATAGTCGTCCACGCGAAATAATGACCACTGATCAAGACAACAATAAATGTGTGTGCGAACCTTTCGTCACAATGACCACCAATCAAGAAAATAAATGTGTTCGTACCTTCGTTCCAAATTTTGTGTCACACCTGTGTCGTGTGCTTAACAGCTTCGCTGTTCATCCACATTCACAAAGTAGAATGCCCCACTATTTTGTTTTTTACAATAACGTTTTGTTTAAAGCAAATAAAAAAATAGTGACATTGTTGTTACATTCATCCATTTGAGCGAACTACAAAAACAAGATCGTTTTTTGCTGACATATTCAGTAGCCCTCGTAGAGGCCGGCACTGTTAATAGATTTGTTGGTTAATTAAATTTAATATTTCCACTTTTGACTGCATCTTACTATGACCGGTATCTTCACAATTTCTTATAGTCTTCTAAATGCGTGCGTGCTTTGTGGTGCAGTATAAACAAAAATCATGCAACAAAACCACACAAAATAAGAGTTTCATTTCAATAGCTTCGCGCGAGGCCAGATAATTAAAGACGCAAGCGAACAGGAAACCTAACTCTCCTTAAAACAAAAGCAAACAAAGATTCTAAAGAAACAAAATACACAATAATCGCCGTGAAAAACTGGAACCTCACTCTAAATCGAAACTTTAAGCGGCTATGTATTAACATTTGACAAAACATATTTCGACTAAGGGAAACGAAATTGCAGTGGGCTCAATTCGAAAACCCGAGAACCTAAAAAAGAGACTGAATGACATCAACTGCAACTATCCTGCATAGAGAACTTAGGCAAATAGGGCTTAAAAGTCGGAGAATTTTGTAGCAAAGCAAAGAAAGAATTCACAGCGCAGCAGTATTATACAAAAAATACAAAAAAAAGAAAATAAAATAAAAAAAACGTTGTGAGACGGAATTTACGGCGACTTTCGCTGTTGCTTTTTTAATGTACTTTCTTTTTAGTTAGTATCAGTTTCAGACTCTTGCGAAGAGAGACAGAGAGAGACAAAATGATAAAGAGGCAGAAAGTCACATCGTCGTCGTCACGAAGGCACAAAGGGAAATTCGAGTTCAGAGCGAGATTTCTTTTTCTTCACGAACGTAGATTCGTTTTCAGCGCAGCATTACCAGAATTCGACGCCCGCCCCAAGTCTTTTCATTTTTTTTCTTCTTTTTAGCCCGCCAACCTTCGTTATAAATAATACAACGGCTCTAAAAGCAGAAAAACAAAAGAAAAACAAAAGAACAAAGTTTCGTTAAAGATTGGAGCAAGCGGATCTCTTCACCGCAATACAAAATTCAACTCCGCACACGCACACATACATACAGATACACACATATAAAAATATTGCACAAAAAAAAAAGTAGCGCCCACCTGCAAACAGATTTAAATACAAAAACAAAAAAAAACGTCGTCGAGTTCAATTGAGACGGTGGATCGGAAACGCTCATGAGGATATCTATAGGATGACTCGGGCTCCACGGCATATCAAGTTGGAAAGAAAAGTATATTAGAGAAAGCAAAAATCTAGTTACCCTTTTGATTCGTTGTCTAGCGCAATGTAAAAAGGAACATACAAGAAGTGAAGCTGGTGGAGGAGGGGTGGGGACATTCTTCATCGCTGCGTACCGACTGTTGAGCCTGTGATAAAAAGAAAAAAAGAAAAATTGGAATGAGCAGAAAGCATTTCGAAAGCCAATCCCACAATCTCCTCCCACTTCTATTGTTGGCGGTCGGTAACGGCGTAGCCGATTTCTACCAGTCGCACTCCCTTCCACGTTGCCATTATGTCGGAAGGGATTCGATGAAGCTAACAATTCGTGAACACTAAGGGTTTTTTGTGGGCGGGAGGAAGTTCTATGCTTTACTCGAAGATTCGGAGACGCGAAGAGTGAAACTACTTGTACGCGTGCAAGTTTCACTGCCGGCGACCAAGAGCTATTTGGGTGCCTGACACTCGTTCTGGGCGTACATCTATACATCTCGCATCCTGCGTTGTAAGCGTCTTCTTCGCTACTAATATGCATGAAGAGAGAGAGAGAGAGAAGGCGCGGGCGCCAAATCGAAAATGGGGCTGCGGTGGGTACGCGACCTGAAAAAGGGCCGAGAGAATACGTCTTCTTTTTTTTTTTTGGTGAGGGTGCTGCGCCTCTATAGCACCCATTGTGCGGCGAAGGCGACCTACAGTTTCCGCGAATGCATTTTTTGGTTGGTTGGAGAACTTGTTTTAGGCACCCACATATATTCCAACTTGATAAATGGCGCCGTTGCGATGCAACAAAGCCGAGACTCTTTGACGTGTTAAATTTTTTTTTCTACTCGTGAATAGTTGGGGAATGAAACTAGGCGGGTTAGGAGCATCGATAACGCACAAATCGATTCCTTTTATATTATTTTTTTGACACGAATGGTGGAATTATCGAAGCGTTTTATTAATAGGGAATTATAGCTGCCGGCGTGCAAAATTATTCCTAAAACGTTTACAACAATGTAGCTTTCTTTCAACGTTTTGTATTTGAAAAGTGAACATTGCAATTAATGTCTTCATGAGGAAACAGAATCATGGATTTCTTGAAGGTCATTTTTTTAGGTATCGGAAAATATTTTTCGCAGTTGAAAGTTTGACATTGTATGAACCGTTGTCCTGAAAGGCGAGTTCTGCCGGTTTTAGAGCTATTAAACCTAACCACGTTTTCGGAATACCAACGTTTCATTATCTCCGACATGCTTCTTAGTTTTTTCTGAATTAAAATTATCATTGATAAAATGACAAAAAAAGGTGATGTCAAAACCAACATCCAAATTTTTCCCTGGCTCCGTCCAATTTTTTTCCGTGCTGTCCAGTGGGGTGACGGTCCATGTCGTATAACTTGCAAGTCGAGCGGAAAGTCTAAAAAAGGTAATGTATTCGCGCATGTTCTTGTTTGTATCTTTTGCTGGCGTAAGCTTAGCCGCGTTCATTTTACACCATCAAACATCTTGTGACACATCGGGAACAAGCTGCAATGCACCCCATATTTCCCGGTATTGGAATATCGAACATTATGCTTTCGGTGTTGCCAGTAATGCTTCTCCGCCTCTCAGACCAAACTTTAAACGTTCCCGAAAGAAATTATAGTTTTGACTTATAATTTGGGTTACTATTTCGGATATGTCTACAAAGTTGTCGAGATAAGTTTGAGGCACATCGGTGACTATCAACATTTTGCCTAACTATTTTTTATAATGCTATTTCAGGCGAATAAAATGGAATGAAATATGTAGGCAAATACTATGTTTATAAGTTTTGAAAACATTTTATTAGTTTTACATTATATTGCTTTGCACTGTTAAACTCTTAATATAGTCTAGATACGCCGTTATAACTTTTTACCTTATGTATAGCCACCCTCACCATTAAAAAAAACGTTTTGACTCGAACTTGGTTTCTTATGTTCTTAATATAATATTTTGTGCAGAATGGCCATAAGGTACTTCAGTGCCTGGTCTATATTTTTTATGTAGAATAATCATTGTACATTCTACCATAAAATGTCCTCTCAAAGCACCTTGATTTATGCAATGCCATGCCGTTTAAAACAAAAAGCTTGCTGTTAAGGCTCTTAAAGTTAAACTAAAGCTTTATTTTTCCCGATTCCCAAAGGTCTGTTTAACGATCATCGCCACGTCCTCATGATAGTTAAATGTATATATTGGTTAAGAAGGGGAGGGGAGATCACGCTTTTTTCTGTTAGGTGGCGCAAGTTACCGTCCACTATAAAGGGTACAGACACGCTAGTATCCATCAATCCTTCCAATGTATGAATCAACAAAGACAACGTCGTCTCTACGACGCAGCGTGCGTGATACCAGCCACCATTTGCGGTCAACGTAACAAAGTGTTAGAGCGTCCAACATTCTTAAAGACATGCTCGAAAATGCCGCGTTTGCCCCAAAACGTCCTGACCTCACGAAAACACAACGTTAGGTACCGAGAGTGGTGGGAGGGAAAACGCAAACCGCTCCCAGGAGATTCTAGCACCCTGCTTAAATATTTTAGGCGCTGTAATCGTCCCCTTTTCCGGAAAAAAGAGTGGATGGAAAGGGGGAAGGGAGAATGAGAAAAATGCTGTCGTTACTCAACGCGACGGTGGGACCATCTTTGAGTCGACGAGCCTATTTCCATTCTCCAAACGACGCTAAAGCACACGACTGAGAAATCTGGTAGAAGCTCCTTGGACCTTGCGTGCTTGCGAATCGTGAAGTTTGCATTTCCCTATTCTCCCGTCTCCCCCTTTTTCGCTTCCTTTGCTTCAAATGATGGCTCGCGTGCACTGTGAATCATTTTGTAAAGGGCGCACGTTTCTCTTCGTCTCGAAGAAATGCGTTATGTTTCAAACGCTGTCCGCGATTCGTTATCCAATTTCCGGTTTAAGGCACAGCTTTTCTCCGAGTTCGGTTGAGTTCCTCCAGTGGAACAACTCAGAAGCACGGAGTAATCGCGTGACGGTGTTGATGGGAAAAACACGGCGCCAGCCTTAGTTATTTTGGCACCGGAAACTTTTGACACGATATCGACCGTAAGATTGATGCGATCGGCTGCAGACGTGTCGTGGCGTGTTCCTTCCGAAAATCTCGTCGGTTATTTCTTTGACTGCGCGAAGCTTACGTTACGTTCTTTTCATTGACTTTGATGAGCAATTACGTCGCTACCAGTGGCTCCCTAGTAAAAAATACACCAGGCCTGGCTCTGGTGTGACTTGATGTTGCACCAGACTTTTTCACAGATGTGATTTAGGACGTTTTCACACCAGCAATCTGGTGTTCTGGTGTGACACCAGAAATCTGGTATTCTAATGTGACACCAGCAATCTGGTGTTCTGGTGTGACATCAGGTTTTGTTGTGATGGGATACCAGAGCACCTGTTGACTAAGTGTTGCATTACTCACAAAAAAGGGTAGAATGATAGTTTGACAATAACGCTGATGCAATAATTACTTTATTCGAAAAGCACAACAGTAAAGCTTCGGAAGCTTTACTGTTACAGGTAGTTAGCAGTGATCAACTGGAGCTTGTCCGGAGCCACTGCCGTGTAGAAGAACGCCCGTCGGTCTGCAATTCTTGGCCTTCAGCTTGCGGTTGACTTGTGTAACGCTGATCCATTCCGCGTACCCCACCGCGCCAGTTATCTTCATACTCAACAGATGGCTAGATTTTCTTCTCCAGCTCTTTCAGGAAAGCCTCCTTAAATAAAAGAATATTAAACCTTCCTTCGAGCTCACCGATGTCGGTTGGATCCGTGGCCAGCAGGACGCCAATCTCGTTGACGATCTTTGTTGTGGCAGCACGCAGGGTAGTCCTTTTTCGCTTCGGGCGGTCGACGCCCTCATGGCTCGTAATAGGCATGATCTAGTCGTTAATTCCCGGGTTTCGGCACCAAAAACTTGCAATAATTACTAGCTTTCTTTGTTGTTTGGCTACCTGACCATGTCTGACTATCTTTAGCTCGTCGAAAGTCAGGAAAGCGCACCAACACACATCTTTTCGGCTTCGACTCACAGAGAAGACTCCTTTATTTTCTCAAACTTCAACAAGAATACTTTGCGGAAAAGGAAAAGGGAAACCCCCGGAGAGGCGAGCGCCCCAAGCTGCTCAAGGCCGCCCCGGAAAGTGCTGAAGACGAGGGGGACACTTTCTGAGCACAAAGGAGCCCGCCGCGGGGTCTCCAGCGACCACCAAGACGGGAGGAAATGAGGCACCGCGTCGGGGGAAGGGGCGTCACACAAACTAATAGAAAACATGCTCGCGGACGGGAGGAAAAGTCAACAAAAATACAACACTGGTGTCACATCAAACTGCGTGGTGTGCACACCAGGCTGCCTGGTGGGCACGTGAGCCTGTGTGGTGTGACACGAGACTTCCTGGTGTGCCCACCAGGCTGGTGTGTGGGTACACCAGCATTTCTAGTGGGCACACCAGGCTGGTGTGCTTGATACACCAGCATTGCTGATGGGCACACCAGATCTTCTGGTGTCACACCAGGATTCTCTGATGTCACACCAGGATTGCCTGGTGTATTTTTCATTAGGGCTCTTTTACCTCGCTCAATGACCTTGGCTTTGGGTATCAATCAAACCAGCTTTATTTTACAGCGGAGCTGTTAAGAGCTAGTTTTCCCAGGATCGCGTCCACCAGCGAAGAAATGATGACACTGAACTCTGGACAGCTACCGCCATCTATGAGCGACGGCGGCAACCAGACAACTGGTTGCCGCCGTCGCTCATAGATGGCGGCAACCTTTCTTTGAAGGAAGCAGAGCGGGAGCGGAACGAGCGGCGATGTTCGCAGCAGCGCGAATGGTTCCGCAACCACCGCGAGGCCGCTATCGCCTTAAGTTCCACTGCGTCGAGCGCTATGACTCCCTTGCGAAAGAGGAGCAGATCGCTCGCCTGGAAAGCCACCGCCGAGAACAGAAGCTACAGCTCCGCTGCTCTTGCTCCTCCACCAAAGTGGAAAGGCTGAACGTTTTTGCTATTTTTTTTATTGTACAACTTAAGTACTTTTCTCCAGATGTATACATTTAATTGCCTGCAATGAAGTAGCCGGAATTTCCCAGACATCGCCAACAGCTCTTAAATTCAAAAGTAATTTATTAATGAAGAAAAAAGGGCAATGTTTGCCATTTACAATGCCAAGTGGACGGCGCCTATAATACGCAGTCTCTCAAAATACAAAGACACATCATGCCTTTTCTCGAAAAACGTTGCGGAAGGTTTCAAGCTGACTGATTGGCAGCTGCGTTTATATTGTTTGCATGAGAGAGATACGTTCAAGGTGTATGCCACGGCAGCATCTTTGACCTGTGACTAAAAAGTCACCTCAGTAAACTTAGTTGGCTCATCATGTGAACATGCTATTTTATGTAACACAATTATACTGAAATATTTACTATTTGCCGTGATAAAAATAAAGATGTCGTATTTGTGTTGAACGAAACAAACGAACATGGTTGATGCGCATGAGTAGTTTTTCCGCATTTTGATACTGTAGAAGAAGCCCGGCTCAAATTTTACTGGACGGTGATGGCGCAAGACCCACTTTATTAGCATGACAGCCGCGACAACGTAAAAGACGTCGTTAATAATGACCTCGTTTATGTTAAGGATTCGCAAAACAAGCGCTGTTGCGATGTCCTTTGACTCCGAAAACTTATCTTGACAAACTTTTTTTTTTTCTGAAAACGAGAGAGGGCATGGTTTATTAAAAGAAACCTTTCGTTATAGACACGGACGAGTAAAGACCCTATGAAAACATGCCGAAAATAGCTTCGTCGATGTTGATGAAATCAAGCGGGACGCCGCGGACATGTGCGCCAGAGCTTTCCATTAGCCCGTGACAGGTACGATCGATAAGAGTCTTACAGGGAGACGGTGGTTTATTCAATGGTGCATAAAAGTAAAGATATCAATCTGACCTCCTTCAATATTTAACAATGCGCTCTAGATTAGAGGAGTAAACGATATGGCTGTATGTTTTGCCCTTTCTTGAAGGCGTTCTGAAGATGTTGCATTTATATGGTCTCTTCGTACTTTTCCAGAGTTTGGAGGTTAATAAACGGCATGTCGCGAGAGTTTTACGAATATCGAATACCGTCGCATCTTCACGGTACGCTGTGACCTCATGTGACGTCATAATGTGAGCCAACGGCACGTTATACCATGATATTCGTACGACCTCAAGGTGCCACATGACGGCCTGGTATCATATGGCGTCGACGTCGCACGTGACGTCACAAAAAATATCTAAATACTCGGGTCTTATTGACGCCACAGCGCCATGCGACATTTTGATATCATTGAGGTTGTATCCGCGAACACACAATCTGTAAGGCTGGCACTAGAAATGCTGCGCATTTATTACAGTTATTAAAAAACAACTGTTCAGGAGCTTTACCACGATACACTTATTAAAAAAATGGGTCAGGAGCTTTACTGTAATGGGTCTTAAAGCGTTTAGTTGAAGTAACGTTAATCATACTCAAACGCGCGATAAATAAAAAAAAGCTTGGAGATGTTTCGAATTTTTTTCCCCACTCTTAGGCTAGTGAGATCCAAATGACTTGTTTTCAGAGATAATTTCTCGATTTATTGATGCAATGTTGAATTATTAACCGTGTTAGGTCTTTGCGTGTGCCGCGTTGCAGGAGCCCGGTGTATGTTTAATATCGCTGCCGCTCGTAATTTTTCTCTCTCTTTTTTTTTTTTCTTTTTGCATGCCGAGAGTATATAGATTGGCGAAATTAGAATTACTGTATTAAGAGAGTTTTCTGTATTCAGCAGCGTTACGACAAAGTTCAAGGCGTGCTGCGCCGTACGAGGTACCGATTTTAATTTTTTATTTTGCGGTATTCGCCCTTTATATCATTACTGCCGCCTCGAAGCGAAAGCACGTGTGCCCGATTTCTTTGCGACGTTACTTCTGCTGGGACTGTGTTTCTTTTTTGGATTTTGAATGAACCGTTGTTTCGCTTACTTTCGGTTAGCGTTCATCGACATGAAATAAGAGTCCGACGTATTTCCCCCGAGACCGGTTAAATCAGTATTTGCAGGATGAGAATGGTGTTACCGGTATTGGGTTACTTTTTTCCGGTAGCGACTGACGTTCTTGTTACATTTCAATGTAAGTACAACTCCCGACTTCAAAGTATATTCCCCAAATTTGAAAACAAAAATATGCCATATCGTTTAGTGAAAATGCGCTATCGTCTTTCGAAGCATCATATGGTCATTTCTCTGAGAGAAGTATTGGCGGCTATGTGACCGATTCATATAAGTGCCTTATAAGTTGATGGTGTTAAAGAGTTCTTCAGAGTGAGTAAAACAGCTTCATTCACTCGACTTGACTTTATCCAATATTTGCCGTCATTTCCAAAACAAACGGATGCACCTCCGATTGCCCATAAAGCGTTGCATACATGTTAAAAAAAGAAGAAACATTGTACAGAGGGTGAACGAGCATCATTAAAGATTGTGTTAAGAAGTACTTGTACTTTCCTTTGAAATTACATTGTATTTATAGTACTTTACTTCAAGTACATATGCACCCGCTGCTCTCACTTCTTTACTGAAGTACATAACTCTCTAATTTACTTTTGCACTTTACTTTAAGTACTTTTTTATATGTACTTTATGCAACCCTGTAAACATGCAAACTCTATCTGTATAAATGAAGCTCAGGTAGTGCTAAACCTGAAAGTAGAAATGATACATCCGCAGTACATTCTTGACCAAAAAACAAAAACAAATACAACGAAAGAATTAGAGACGCTGAAGCAGAGCCAGCTATTAAATCATTTCCGTGAAAGCACAAGCCGATTTATATTTTGATGAGTTGAGTTGCACTAACGGATCGAAACCATGTAATCTTTGTTAGCATAAAAATATAAAAGTGACTTCAAATGTAGTTCGCTACATATTAACGGTAGTTAGTAATTTACTCAATTACTTCCCATTTCAGTAATGTCTACTCCGCTCAAATTACTTT